>CAIGRO010167068.1:0-23460 GCA_903798355.1 Fraxinus baroniana | reverse complement strand
AAAAAAAAAAAAATTAAATAAAATTAAATATCACAATGAAAAACTAACCGTTATTGTTAACTTTTATTCGACGAGTGGAACCCAACAACGATTATATTTTCAATTTTAATTGAATTTTAATCAGTACCAAACGGGCTCTTAATGTAACTCTTCACATCCAACTGAAATTATCTTCAATATACCACGGATCCGTTTCGAGCCATGTTGCTTTCCAAGTTGAACTGAAATCAGCAACTTGAAGATAGAACAACCTAAGTTCCAAATGAAGTTTCATAACTATTTTACTTGATATTTCATAGCGGTGAATGAATTACTATGCCAAGCTGGTGCCACAAACGCTCAATACCCATAATTCCACCACAATAAGGGAGGCTCAGTTTTGCAGCATTTCCAGAGGAAGAACAATACAACACGTTAAGAATGTTGCATTTCATTCTACGAAAAAACTTGGAAGTACATAAACACAACAAAAACAAATACTGGCATATACTTGAGATGATAAAGCATATCTAACAAATATCAAATGGAAACAAAAATGTTTAGCATGATTTGAAGGATACAAAGGAAGGTAAAATATTCGCTCATTTGGTTCTATACTTGATAGAAAAAGGTAAGACTAAGTCATCCTCTGTGCAGCCGGCTTGGCCATGAGTCTCTCTTTGGCCTTTGTCTTGGCCTGGGATTTTGAGCCCATAACTCCACCACCCCACTTCTTCCTGGTCTCATCATATTTGTCGTTGAAATTGGCCTGTTGCAATAGCAGAAGAAGAAAACAAGGATTTGTCCATAAAATTTTAATTCATGCTAAACCTATTAAGAATAACTTAGCATAGCACATAAAGAAAACATGATTTACAAGACATGAATAGCACACTACCTTAATAGCTTCCAAGATCCTGCTGAAGTCCATCTTGTCTTCATTCTTAATTGAGGTTAAGCACAGTATAGATGCCGTCTTCTTATGGACTATCTGCACAGTGGCAGAATATAGAACATTATAATGGGCTCTAAGCAAATATTACCAAAAATCACACAGCCAAAGACCTGAGGCCACTTACAGTTCCCAACTGTGCCTTTCCCTTCACGATGCAATAAGGGATTTCCATTTTCCTGCACAATGCAGGAAGCCATACGACTAACTCAATCGGCTCAACGTCATGTGCAATGACAACAAGTTGAGCTTTGTTCTGCAATAAAAGCTTGGTTCGTTAGGTCTTTCGTAAAAAGACACACGTGCACTGAAGTCAAGAAGTCTATACCTGCTCAATTAGATATGTGACATGGTTGAGACCATATTTCACAATGATTGGCTTCTTAACCTCAGGTGTTTTTCCTTCAGCCTCAGCCTGAGCTCTTTTAAGAAGCCTCTCTTTCTTTTGAGCTCTATCCTGAGGCTTGTATTTGAGAAGCATCTTGAACAAGCTCGTTGCTGCATATTGAAAAACAACCAAATTTAATATCATGAACAGAAAATTTCACAATGGTAAAAGCACCATTTAAATTCATTTTAAAACCAAACAATAATAAAAATTTACAAAAAGGCAATGGAAAGATGCCCTTAATGACACGTGTAGATCATTGTTGGATCACTGATTCCAAGACCAAAAAGCCCAACTAAAATGTAGATGTTAATAAGGCTCTACTATTAGTATATAGTTATGAATTTGTCTAATAGATATAAAAGATGATTGGTTACATGCTTGATAAATACTGCGTAAGCAATATATGATCAGAGATCAATATGTATACTATATAAAATTTATATTTTCCCGACTTTTCCAGTCCTAAAAACAATCCTCTTTCCTCTTAACCAGATATCCAAAAATATATATTTCAAAAGGGATAATAAAGATAGAATCCAATCTTCAATCTGAGCACTCAATTCAGACTTATAACCAAACATGTGCATTATCATAAATTAGCCAAACATGGTTCCATCAATAACATCATTGTGCCATGTTGAATTTACAACGAAGCTGGGCTATGTTATTTCAGTCGAAAATAATAATACAAACCAAATGAACATTTCCTGAAAGTATAACAAGATTTGCAATTCCCAACGAGCATATAACTCAACATTCAACAACATTATCAATCATAATAAAATAACATACTACTATACACACCCAGCTTCCTACATTGTCAGTAGCCTTCTACTAATTTTTACAAGTTTAAGAAACAATCAAAACAAATTACAAAAATAACAATTTCACATTTAGCAAACAAGAATAACACTCAAAATCTCATAATAAAATAGCAAATACGGACAGCAAATTAGTAAAAAAAATAGAAATATACAGAGAGGAGGGTATAAAAACAGACCCAAGTTCTTGTTGAGAGTTTTTGAGAACTGATGAATTGGCGGCGGGACCTTAAGGCGTTGCTTCAAAATCATCTTCTTGCGCTGAATCCTCACCACTTGAGGCCATTTCACAAATCGGTGGAGATCCTTCTTCGGCGGCAACGCTCCACCAATTCCAAATTGCTTCGGCCGCTTCTCGAATAGAGGATTCACTACCTTTTCCGCCTTCTTTTTAGCCACTCCCGATGGCAATTTTGCGCCCTTCTTTGGAGCCTACAACATTCATTTTTACACGAAAGAAGCAAAATAAAGTCAGTTCGATATGTAAGTTAAAAGAATTTGAAAATTGCAACAAAATAAAAATGGGGGAGGCAGCTGCGGCACCATTTCTCTCAGATCAGAGGATTTAGAACGTGTAAAACCCTAGGGATTGTTAGGTTAAGGGATTGTTAGGTTAAGCTTATATACTTTCTGAAATGCATACCTTCCAACATAAAGCCTAGTTTTATTGGGCCCGAATAACACATCACCTGACAGCCTAACTCTTTAGTGGACATCCCGGCCCAAATAGGATACCAAGGCCTCGCTAAAACTAGAGTTATGCTACGGTGACAAACTCAATGACAGAAATCACACGTGTCAATATATGAATTGGATAACTTGAAAAAAATAAAAATAAAATACAACACCCAATCACTTCTGCCACACTATCCATCACCCCATCCATATCATTATCCATGTCCAATGAGCATTATTCCCAAAATTATACATAAACGATGATAATTTTAATATAATAGTTGATTTAGTAATTTTTTTTTTGTAGTTTTTTATGTTTCTATACTCCTAAAATTTATGCAAACTATAATTGAAGTTTAAAAAAATAAAACAGACAATTATATAATACTAAAAATATTAAAATTGTTAACATACAATAAATGAAGTTCATGTTATAAGTTAAGAGAAAAAAATAGATGAAAATAAAGAAGTTGATAGACTTATATTTGTTTTTTATTTAGAATCAAGATCTCATATTTATAAATTACAATTAAGACTACGGGGATATAATTGTCATTTATAAATAATACATTATTTATAACACTCCCCCATTTATTGACTATTTACACTAATTGCCTCCTTAAAAATATTTTTTGACGAAAACTTGATGGGACATAAACATAGTCTTTACTGGCGATATTATAATATGTTCTAAGGATAAAGATCAGTGCAAGGAACATCTCAAGATATTGTTGAAAATACTGCATTAACGAGTTAGTGAAGTTACTACATAAGCGAGTTGGTGAAGTTATATCTCAAAAAGTGTGAATTTTGGCTTGAGTGAGTTGGTTTCCTCGACCACATAGTTACTGCCCAGTTTGAAATCGATCGATCTAAAGTACAAATAATAACTAACTGGAGTACACCAGCAAATGCCATTGAAGTTCAAGCTTTTCGAGATTGGCCAAATCAATCAGAAATTTATTGAGAATTTTTTAAGATAGTAGGCCCAATGATACATTTAACCAAAAAAATTGGGATTGGAGACCGTTAAAAGGAAAGTTGAAGTTGTTGATAATATTTGTTCTAGTATAGAGGCAGCACAAAATAGACAAAAGATTTATGTGGAAACGAGACGGGAAGATTTGGAATTTCAAGTTGGAGATGAAAGTCTTTCTAATTGTAGCATCATGAAGTTCGACAAGAAAGGCAAACTGATATCATGATATAGCTAACCCTTCAAAATCCTTAATTGGGTTAGAAATGTGGCTTATTGGTTGGATGCGTAGTCTGAATTAGAGGTGTCAATTCGGGTGGTTCGGGTCTGGTCGGCCCGCCAACATATGAGCCCGGTAACGGCCCGCGAGAAACAAAGCCCGCCCGCTACGGGTTACAGGCCGGTTACGGGTTGATCCACAATTTTGGACTACAACCTAGGCCCGCTCGCTGACCCGTCTGGGTCGAGCCCATGTGGGTCACGGGTCACGGTTTGTTCCGATTTGGCCCGTATAATTGCATAAAGAAAATTATAAAAATATAGAATTTTTCATATTTATAGTAAAAAAATTTTTTTCCTTAAATGTAAAGTAAGAATTGAACAAAATGATAAATTCATATTTATACCAAAAAATGTTTACATAGAATTCAAATTTAATGTTACATGAATTATTTATAACTTTGAAAAGTTAAATTTAATCTAAACAAATAACAACTAAATGCATTTCTAATTATTATTATCAAATATTTATAGTATAAGTACATCCCAACTAGATTGGTACCTATTTTTAATTTATAATATTTATACCAAGAAATGTTTACATAAAATTCAAATTTAATGTTACATGAATTATTTATAACTTTAAAAAGTTAAATTTAATTTAAACAAATAACAACTAAATGCATTTCTAATTACTATTATCAAATATTTATACTATAAGTACATCATAACTGGGTTGATATCTACTTTTATTATAATTTATAGTTTAAGTACATATCAATTAGGTTGGCACCTACTTAACTTTAATATTTAATATTTTTTATTTTTGTTCACTGGTCACGGTTAACTGCGGCCTTTGAAGGTGCAACCCACGAAACTCGCGAGTCACACCTCCTTGACCAGTGAACCGCTCGCTCGGGTCACGGGTCAGCAGTGGCCCTGGGTCAATCCGGGCCGATTTTCACGGGTCTGGTCGGCCCGTCCGTCTTGACATCTCTAATCTGAACTTTCGATAGTCTACAATGTGTTGCATCTTATCCACAATCAGGAAATATGTGCTTATTCTTGATCATGTGATCAATTATACAGTTAATAAAAGTATAACTGAATTTCTTATGTTTATATTTCACGTATTTCCGAGCTCTTTACTTTGTCAAAAGATTTTGAAATTTTTTTTGCACCACCAGGGAAAAAAAAACTACTTTAGATTGCCTGACATTGACGCACTATTTTATGTCCATGCTAAAAATGGAAAAAATAAAAATAAGAAAAACATATTTTGGAGCTAATCAATGGGATCTCGAATCCAATACACTAAATGTGTTTAATTACTTTATTTTTCATGAAAACTATCATTTTTCATCCAAATTTTTATTTTGGTATGTTTGATTGGCATTTGTTTGATGAAAAATATTTTTCAAAAGTTATTCACATGATCATGTTTTTTTTTTTTTGCTCAAAAATAAGAAAAGTATTTTCTTTATAAAAGGTAGGTTTTTTATTTTCTAGGCAATTCACACTTCTCAAAAACTCAACTTTATAAAAATGTACAACACTTTCTAGGTTGAAAATTAAGTCAATCAAACATATTTAATTAATAATCTCCATGCAAATAACTAGAATTTATTTTATTTTCATACAAGTTCCATACTTGCAATCAAACACACCTTGGTGTAAAATTGAGGCAACTTCGCCATTTTCATTTATGCTAAACTTACTTTCATTTATATTTTGGAACGCATTATCTGTTATATATCTTTAATTAATTTCTTTTATATATATGAAGTTAATTTGTCTGGATAGATTTAAAAGTTCAATAAAAATGTTAAGTTCGAAATTCTATTTATAGTTCCATGAAATGTCACATTAATAAATAATTATTTTTTTCCTAAGACTATAGGTTAAGGAATAAATGTTGGATCAATGTTCCCATCTTTGCAGATTGAGATTGATGCTACCAAAAATAGTTCATGTTGATTTCCGAGCTTGAGGATTGAGAATGAGCACGAACAGAATCTTCTGGTATTTGAAACAATGGCGTTGGGGTGTTTCATCCTCGCTCCTCTGATTCTTAAGTTAGAGAGATAATTTATGTGTGAGGCTAGAAACTAAATTTGATGTAAAAGTGTACTTGAATAATGAATAGGAGCTTTGTATTTATAGAGGTAAGTAATGCATTCTTGGTAGGACTTGGCTAGCTATGTTTCCTCATCCTTGGAAGTCCTACTTGAGATGAGTATTGGATTGCAATTGTAGGTCTAGTCATAATTTGACTATGATATTCATCGATATGGACTTTTTCTAGACATAGGAGTCTTGAGATGAGGTATTTCGATAGATTTAAAATCATTGAAAAGTAGAATCAGCCCATATTTAAGGAAACCTTTGAGTTTGGCAAAGGAAAACGCTCGATTACATAACACTCTTGGTTCAGAAAATCCCGAGGACGTCATTGTCATATTATCGTAGGAACTCTAATGCCAGTCTTCAAGATATCCTGAGAACTACATCAAGCCCGAGGATGAGGGGTCAAAGTTAGTTCATATCGATCCTCGGGACTTCAAAGCTCGAGACGAGTTAATTATGACCATATCCTAGAGCTCGACTATTGGAGGTGGAGCACACAGGTCAGGTATTGTATATGGACTGTTCGATAACTCAGAATAGATGTTGAATGGTTGGAGCAAGGAAGGGCTGTTATTAAGGTTCGTTGGATGTGCGACCCGTGTCAAAATCCAACGGTCTAGATTGTGACCTTTGGTCTCCCATTTCCTCGCCCATATATGCCCCATTTACCATTCATTTTTCACTTTCCACTTGATGTAAATTTTTCTTTGCAAGATTGAGTTCGAACAGATTCCTTAGATACATGTTGGACGTCAGGTAACTTTTAAGATAAGTCTCGAGACCTTAAGTTAATTTTCTTAGTTTTATTGAGAGTGATGTCGGGCAATTAGGATAACCGAGGTTTTAGTAGTTCGAGTAGTGGAAAGGACGTAAGAGCGTCAATTATTCCCACGACATTCCTCTAGACGCCCGACCTAAGTACCATATGAACGTCGAGTTCAAGTTTCCCGACAAGCAATGTAGGTTTAAGGAACACCTAGCCATGGCAGCTGCTAGAGAGTTCAGGCTAATGCCTAATTGTGACATTAGGTCGCCTTACCCCAAGGATAGAATGGTGCAAACTCGAAAAGGAGAGTTTGTTATTTTTAGGGACACTTTAAAGGTCGGGTTTAGATGGTGGCCCTTGCACACTTTTTTTATAGGTCTGTTAGTCGAGCACTCCATGTTCCCGAGGCAGTTAGTGCCCAATTCATGGAGAATGCTCATATATTTCTTTATTGCCGTCGATACCTGGGCATCACCCCTTACCCCGACCTATGTGGAATTGTGTTCGAGTTTAAATAACTTTTCGAGTACACCTATTTTGCCAACCTGTCGACTCGATGTGGGTTTAGAGTCCCGACCATGTCGAGTTCGTTGAAGGGATGGAAAGATTGGTGGTTTTATGCAGTCACTTGAGATCCCGACCTTCCATTTTGGTCGAGGTGGCGGATCCCCGATACTGTTAAGTTTTGTGAAGGTCAGGTCTCCTTTGAGTCATTAGAGCAGGATAGAAAGATGTTCAAGGAGCTTGATCCCTTAATTTTGGATCTGAAGGCCATCATCGGGGATGAAGTTTTAGAAGGCATCGAGGAAAGGGTTTTGTTTTTCATTTTCTCATTTCCCTTTCCCCGACGTTTTGATCGATCTAATAAGTTTACAGTTTTTTACAAAAAGATCTTTTGATCCATCGATCCTCCGCAAGTTTGTGAACTCCAAAGCTAAAGCTCATTAGCCCTAGACCGCAGCCTCAACAAAGGGAAAGAAAAGACCTCAAGTCTCAAAATGTGATGTCTTTGAGAGGACCTGATGAGACCTCACAGTCTTAGGGTCCTGACTCGAGCCCAAGAGTGAACTCGACAACCAACTTCATCTCCCAAGGAGTTACTTCCTCTTCGTACCCCCGAGGTTGCAGACCCCGAGGATGGTTGCATTCCTTTGGTGGCTTCGCTAATTAAGGACTTCAAGTGATGCCACTTGATCTCGAGCATAGTGGCCAAGTACAGAGGTGATGTAGGGTTTGATGAGGGGATGAAAGCCCCCGAGTTCCTTACTTTTAAGGTAAAAATTGAACATTGTTCTAAATGCATAATGTAACTTTCTCGAGATTTACTCGAGGCTTATTTTTGTAAGGGATTGAAGAATCCCACAAAATGATCGGGCTTATGGAGGTTGTCGAGCTAAAGGACAAGAAAATTGTAAACTTGGGGGTTGAGTACGAGGATGCCCGAAGAAAATTGCGTCGAGCTCGAGACGAAGTAGGGTGGCTAAGGACGAGGCTAAGGAGGCGAAGCTTGAGCTTGAGCATATATGCAAAGAATACGAAGCCAAGCTAGCTAAGGTCTAAGAGTGAGCTTGGGAAGAGTTCAAAACGTCTGAGGAGTGTGATTGGCTCAAAGTAGAATGTGCCTCAGGAGCATACCTTTATACCTTGAAAGAGGTTAGAGCATTTTTTCGAGCCAAGCTCCATGAAATCCATGCCTGAAACGACAGAGAGCCTTGAACTTTCGAATTCTGAAGATGCTATTGAGAATGAGGGTGAAGACGACGAGGTTGATGATGTACTTCTAACCAAGCTCTTGAGCATGGCGACTTAGAAAAGGCATCCCCTATCCCGAGCTTCCTTTTTAATGATGTATAAAATTTTGTTTTTGTCAAAGTACATTGCTCGACCACTTCCTAGTTATTATGTTTCAATTTTGTCAAAGTACATTGCTCGATCTTTATTTTTGAAATGTACATGCGTTTATCTCAATCATATAATTGTTAATTAGTACGATGACTAGTTTAACACTATTTTAACAAAGGTTTAGGCTCGACGTGTGGTTCGAGCATAACGTTAAATAATTAAACCCGAGCTCGGAGACAGGGTTTTGAACAAAGGTTTTAGGCTCGACATGTGGTTGAGCCTAACGTTAAATAATTAAACCCAAGCTTTGAGGCTGGGTTTTTAACAAAGGTTTAGACTCTACGCGTGGTTTGAGTCCAAAGTTAAATAATTAAACCCAAGCTCTGAGGCTGGGTTTTTGAAAAAAGGTTTTGGCTCTACGTGTGGTTCTAAACAAGCGTTAAATAATTAAACCCAAGCTCTGAGGGTGGGTTTTTAACAAAACCACATGTTCGCGGGTCTGACATGATGTGATCATCTCGAGGACGTTTGTTTCAGGATTGATATTCCCTTATGGTCGTGCTCATGACGTTTGAAGTGCCTGCTCGTGACAAGTCTTTCGGTGCCTGCTAATGATAGGTCTTCTGGAGTCTGATCTTTCTCAAAAATGTTTGTTGGGGGTTACCAAATTGCTATTCTATATAAACTTTCATATCTTCTAGAAATAATATAGGTTCGTAGACCTTGACAAATAAACTATCTAAAAATGAAAAAATGCATGGGACATGCAATCCCAATTTAAGGTAAACTAAGCTAAAAAAAAATATGGTGATGCTAGCTACTTGTAATAAATTTTTAGATAATTAGCATTTCAAGGCCTTGACAATAGTCTTCTAGACATGTCTCTTAGATTGTACGCTCCTCTTCGTACTTATTGAATGATCTCATATGATTTTATAGACAAGGCCAAGTTTAGCTAGGGCATGATCGGGGTTTTCAACCTTTCTGAAAACTAGATCCCCCATTCTAAATCTCCATGGTCTAACCTTGTTACTAAAATTTCTTGTTGTTATGGTCTGATAAGAGGCATCTTGTAAGGCACCATGGTTACGCCCCTCTTCAAGAAAGTCAAGGTGTTCGGTGGTGGATCCCTCAATATTGTGCCCCAAGCATTTAATGGTGGGTAGGTTGACTTCAATTGGAATTACAGCCTCCAACCCAAATGCTAACATGAATGGTTGTTGTTTTGTGCGATGTTCGGCTGGTTCATAATATGGAAGGTAATTCATCAGGTCAAGTACCCTGAGCACATTCAATTCTAGCGCGGAGGTCTTGCAATATGATTTGATTGGTTACTTCGAAAAGGTCATGACTTTGAGGATGTGAGATTGATATTACACGATGGTCTATCCCGAGGTTTGTACAAAAGTTCTTGAATTGGGCATTATCGAATTGCCTTCTGTTGTCAATTGTGAGCACTTAGTGTATTTCAAACCTACATATAATAGATTTCCAGATGAATGACCTCAGCTTGGGTTCAAAGATAACTGCTAAGGGCTCCGCCTTCGCCTACTTGGTAAAATATTCCACCACTACTGCAACCTTTGGCACTTATCGCACCTCTTAGCATAATCCACGCCGTCTTTCTTCATTGTTGGCCAATAGTGCCCGTAACTTATAAGTTTGAAAGCCTAGGTTCATGCATCCTGATGTTTGCCACATAAACCCTCATAACTTCTGACATGGCTTGTGTTGACTCTAAAGGCTTAAGATATCTGAGGTACGGAAGAGCGAAACTTCTACGGAAGAAGATACCTCTAATGATGTAGTATCTTGCTGCTCTAGATCGAACACTCCTAGTTGTTTTTTGATCCTTAGGAAGATTCCCATTAGTTATGAAATCGACTATGGGATCCATCCATGATGGCTCATTATCGATATCCATGACGCTTGATTTTTGACCTATGCTTGGCTTTACTACCATCTTGACGTGGATTGTCTTTTCAAGTCCATCCACTCCAATATAAAAAAAGTCTTGATAATGCATCTACCTTACTATAATTAGCTTGGACAATTTTCAAAATTTCACAATTCTTAAATCGTCTATGAAGATCACGACCTTTCAAACAGTACAAGCTCATCTTTTCATCTTTTCTTTCAAATGTTCCTTCAATCCGTCCAACAACGAGTTGTGAATCACTGAAAAGCTTAACATATTTAATTTCAAGGCTATTGGAGAGTTCTAGAGCAATGACGATGACCTCATATTATGCCTTATTGTTCATGGCTTCGAATTCAATTCTGAGCGTACATTATATTCCTGTCAGCTTGTCTAGGTTGTTGATTATGACTCTTGCACCCGAGCCTGAAGTATTAGATGTCCCATCCACAAATATTTCCCAGGTGTTAACCTTAGTGGTCGAGTTATCCTCAGGCCCCCGAGGCCATGGAGTGAGCTCTACAATGAAGTTAGCTAAGACTTGTGCCTTAATAGAAGGTCGGGGCTTGAACTCTATATCAAATTCACCAAGTTCAATTGTCCATTTTAATAATATTCCTGAGACATCGGGCTTGTAGAGTATCTATCTGAATGGATGGTCCATGAGCACCACAATCGGATATAATTGAAAATATTACCGTAATTTTTGTGCCACTACGACCAGGGCAAGAGCAAACTGTTCAGCCGATCTGTACCTAGTTTTTGCTCCAATAATACCTTGCTTACATAATAGATGGGTTGTTGAGACTTTTTAACTTTCTTGACCAGTACACCACTTACTGCGTTTTGAAAAATGGCTAAGTATTAAAACAATTTATCTTCGAGTTCAGGTTTTGTGAGAATTGGTGGATTTGCCAATGTTTGTTTGAGCTCTTGGAAATCTCTTTCACGTTCTTCATTTCCATTGAAACTATGGTTATCCCTAAGAACTTTTAAGAAAGGAAAACAAATGTCTATTGCTTGAAACATGAAACTATTCAGAGCTGTGACCCTACCTGTCATCTTTTGTACTTCTTTCTTGCCCTTAGGTGATTCGATGGATATTAAGGCCTGTATCTTGTTCGAATTGGCTTCGATTCCCCTATGTGTGGTCATGAGGCCACCCCAAAAGCGCACTTTTACTGGGTTTAACTTCATCTTGTACCTTTGAATTGTAGTAAACACCTCCTCGAGGTCGGCTATATGTTCATCCACCCGTTTACTCTTGACCACTATGTCTTCAACATAGGCTTCTATAATTTTCCAGATTAAATCAGTGAAGACTTTGTTATTGAGCCTTTGATATGTTTCCCTTACATTTTTCAAACCGAATGGCATAACCTTATAACAATATATGGTGTAATCATCTATGAATGATGTCTTCTTTTGGTCTTTATCCGCTATAAGGATCTGATGATAGCCCAAGAATGCATCAAGAAAGCTGTATAATTTGTGGCCCAATGTGCTGCTGTCTACATGGTTGTCAATTCGAGATAAGGGATAACTATCCTTGGAGGATGTCGTTAAGATCTATGAAATCAATACACACCCTCCACTTGCCATTAGCCTTCTTGATGAGAACTACGTTGGCAAGCCAATCCGGGTATTGAACCTCTCTGATAAATCGAGCATTGGAAAGTTTATTGATCTCTTCACATATGACCTCTCTACTACCTGGTGTAAATGGCCTCTTCATTTTCTTAATTGGTTTAGCTTCTGGTCTAACATTGAGTCTATGAACCACAACCCCGAGATCTATTCCAGGCATGTCCTCAACTTTCCATACGAATACATCAATGTTGCGGGACTATCACTTAACAAGTTTAGCCATGAGAGCGACGTCAAGATCATGGCCAACTGTAACTTTTTGCCATGCTCAAGTTCAACCTCTATCAATTCTTCTCTTGGTGCTCGAGCTGGAGCTCAAGATTTGATAGTTGCATAATGTCAGTTTTTTTCCCCAAATGCTAGTTACAAAGTACTGCTTTATTGCTGTTTGATCCCCACGCACAGTCCCTATACCGTTACTTGTAGGAAACTTCATAGCCAAGTGGAAAGTAGGTATAATGGCCTTGATTTTATTGACTTGTGGTCTCCCAAGGATGATGTTATAAGCTATCGAAGTACAAACTACCTGAAAAATATATAATTTCTTTGACCTGCCTTTGATCTAATCCCAGTTGAAGAGGAAGGTTGACGACTCCTTCTAATATGATTGTTCTACCCCCCAAATCCTTGTAATAGAGTTTGACGATCTTGAGCTAGTTAGTAGAAATTCACCCATCTTCATGAAGGCCTCATGGGACAGTACGTTGGCCACACTCTCATTGTCAACTAAGATTATTCTTACTTCAAAGTTGGGGATGATGGCAAATATAACTAAGGCATCATCATGGGGGGATGATATGCCTTCAACGTCCTTTGACCTAAAGGTTATGTCTTCCATGTCGTATGGAGTTGTCTTTAGGGTTGAACTCTATTGCCGGCATATCGCTTGTGCCCGTTGTTTGAATTTTTCCCCGAGGCTATCCTCCCAACTATAATGTTAATAGTACATGTCGTGGGTTGATGGTGCAAGTTGTATATCCTATCTCTACTTATCCCCGAGCATGATCTTATCGTAAACTTGACTCATTTAGCTTCTTATGTTCGGGCTTTTCATATATTAGGCCAGCTTTCATCATTTTCTCCATGTTGATATATTATTTTCCCTGGGGTGAGGAGCTATGTCACTAATTTCGACAGGGTCTTAGATAAAGACATCTTGAAAGGTTCACACCTTATTGCATATGTTAGAGCAAAAACAACTGTTGAGATGGTCAGGTATCTGTAATCTTTCTTTATTAGACATCGTATAAAGTTGCGTAGGGCCTCATTCAGCCCATGGCAGAGCTACATAAAAGAGACATCAGTCTTTTTGATGCACTTATTACTTATGAAGAAAATAGAGAATTTATTAGCCAGGTCCGAAAATGAGGCTATATAATTGGGCTCCAATGTAGTGAACCAATCCCTGGCAGCATTAGTCGAAGTTTGAGGAAAGATCTTGCACATCACTTGGTTTTGTACGACCTGTAAATTCATAACATCTGTATATACATTGAGGTGCTTGATTATGTCAGCGATCCTATCGTAGTCCTTTATGTGGGAGAATTTGAACTTGTCTGGAAGTGGATAGAAAAGTACTTTTGGTATGAAATGAATATTAGTGGTAAATCCTATCGTCCCCTGGTTATTTTGTTGTAGTCCAATGGTGATCACATCCTGTATGAGCCGGGCGAGTTTACTTGAGTCCATAGTAACAAATCTCAAGGCGGATGCAATTGGAGGTATGCCGGAAGCCCCAAATCCACCATTGTCGTGAGCCTCACTGGTATCCTGAGCTCGAGCATCTACCATGAATCTTCTTGGTTGTACTGGGGTTGGCGATGGTACCGGTGACTGTGTTTGATGAGAATTTCTCTAACTTAGTAATTGAGTCAGCGTTGCAACTTGTTGACAGAGTTCTTTGAAAGCACCCGAGGTAACCACCTGTGGTTGGGGAGCTGGTATTTTTGATGATTCATCTTGATAAATTGGGGAGCTTTCCAATAGGTACGGATGAGCTTGTCGGAGGAAGACCAAACCTGAACTGATTTCGAGCTTGAAGATTGAGAATGAGCACGAACATAATCTTCCAGTATCTGAAACAAAGGCGTCGAGGTGTGTCTTTATCGCCCCTCCAATGCTTAAGTGATTGAGAGAATTTATGCGTGAAGCTTTATTTAAAAGCATACCTGAATAATGAATATGAGCGAGCTTCTTACTTATAGAGGTAAGAAATGCATTCCTGGTAGGATATGTGTCATTATCATTTGAAGTCCTACTTGAGATGAGTATTGGATTGCAATTGTAGGTCTAGTCATCATTCGACTATAATACTCACCGATATAGACTCCTTCTAGACATAGTAGTCTTGAGTTGAGGTATTTGGATATATTTAGAATCCTTGAAAAGTAGAAGCAATCCATGTTTAAGAAAACCTTTGAGTTTGGCAAAGGAAAATGCCCGGGGACACAACACGCTTAGGTCATAAAATCCCAAGGACTTACCCCTCGAGGACGTCATTATAACATTATCGTGGAGCTCTAATGCCAGTCCTCAAGATATCTCGAAGGCTACATCAAGCCCGAGGATGAGGAGTCCAAGTTAGCGTATATCAGTCCTCGAGACTTCAAAGCTCGAGACGAATTAATATGACCATATCAGAGATTGTTACACAACCTTTTTAAGATAATTTTGTCCCTAAAAAAGTTCTTATATACCCATAAAAAATAAAATTTCATAAAATGCTACTCATTTTCTTATACTTCATATACTTATTAATATATGAAATAAAATAAAAAATATTTTTACTGAAAGGTACTCTTATTTCACTCTTAATATACAATTTAAAAAATGTAACCGATTAATGCAAAATAACCATGTATTACGCTAAAATTAATCCCAACTCCATTTCAAATGCTATTTCAAGANAAAAATGTAACCGATTAATGCAAAATAACCATGTATTACGCTAAAATTAATCCCAACTCCATTTCAAATGCTATTTCAAGAAAACCATGGAAACAGTAATCAACAGCTATGGTATAGATACAATCTATAATGTGTGTTTCACATTGCAGTGTTCATGGAAAAATAAAAGAGTGATATATGTTTTGTCGAAAGCAAACTTCAATACCTGAAACAAAACTGAAAAAATTGGTTCACAAAGAAAAAAAAATTGTTTTGTCGAATATAAACTTCAATACATGTTTCATAGAAACGATAATACATAACATAATGTCTAACAACCGTAGTTGATGTTTTTGATACAACTTCTTCTTCTTAGAACTAGAGTCGAGATCAACGATTTATATATCCCTCTTAGCCCCATTGTTATTTTGGGGTCTTCATATCTATAACTCTAGCCTCCAAACTAATTGTTTTCGGGTTTAAAATATTGATATTTGGTAGTTATTTTGATAAAATATATCCTAAATTGTTATATTTTATAGGTAAGACTCAATGGTTGAATGAGGAATTAAAAGAAAGAAGCGAAAAATGATGAGAAATGACGAAGTCCAAATTTTGAGGACCAATTATAAATATCCATTAGTTGATTTGGACCACAAGACGATACTTTGAAGTTTTTATGAGACAATTGGATGCAATTAAAAGTCAAAAGAGGAATGAAATATGATCAAAATATTATCACAAATTAATTAATAATCGCAGAAGTTATATTCCAGATTTTTAGTTAAAGATTGATGCCCATTTTTGGTATAGTAAACGTCCAAATTGGAAAATTTCTATTCCTTTTATTTAGTTTTCTAATGAACTTTAAATTGCCTCAATTGGATATCAAAAGAGAAAATAATGACCAAAATATTGACTGCTATGTGGAGACCAAAATATGCGCTCGCGAATATAACTTTCCTTATTCAATTTTCTACTCTTACAAATGCCTAATAACGGAATACATTAGAGATTTATCAAAATTACTTTGAAAAAAATTCAAGAACATCAAGATTGATCTTCCTTCATTCTTTAATTCATAATTCGGGATGATGTTCTATACATTTAACATGATTTCTTCTAATTCCAATATGCTTGTCTAGTTTTATACATTACTAGGATGAAATGAGCCCTTATTATGATATTTTTAGTTTTTAATTAATTATTTTGACTTTTATCTTTTTTACCGTTCTTTTCAATTGCTTATCACCAATTGAGTTGTTAATGAATTTTATTATTATCGAGAGAGATAATAAGATTTAAGTACAATATAATAAACAATGTAAGGTTCGATAGATGATAAAGATATACATTTATACTTTATATGGTTTAAATATGTGTTCCAACACTTGTTCATGCATTTGTCATGTTTGTATTTTTATCGAGAGATAAAAGGATCACATGAGATAAATAGATTTGATCGCTATCGAAAGAAACTTTCTATACCAACATGAATGATTTAAATTCACTTTAATTGTTACACTAAAATTGGAATAATAAGGGGGATTCGACGTCTTAACAATGTATCTCACATATTTGAAAAACACATTTACTTGTTTTTACTAGTTCAATTGATAATTATGGATTAGTATATAAAAATCACAATTTGTTTACTATTCGATTAAAGTTGCAATTAATTTTAACTCGACCAAACACATAATTTTCGCGGGTTCAACACTCTCTTCATCATTATATTATTTGACAACGATCCCGTGCACTTGCAAATTTTTAAAGGATCAGCTAGCAACCCATTATCACTACAATGTCCAACCGACATACATCTTATAGATTGTGTAATGAATCAATTAAGGATGTCCATGTTTTCATTCTTCGGCTAAAAAATCTCCATCGATGTTGTAACTTCACGATTGGCCTAGTTCCTGGTGGAACTCTTTCATATGAGATGATGGCAAGTTATTAACAACTATAAATGTAGCGAGAAATTGCAAATCTGGATACATTATAATGGAAATATGAAAGTGCTTGTAAAAAAATTAAAGTCTTTTTATAGAGATTCTATCAAAACCATCTATGAAACCAAGATTTCACTAGATATTTTGTCAAACCATTTTTGAATTGTGCGATATTTAGGGTTTCTAATCTAGTTGTGCTGAATATACTTAATATGACCTAAGAGTTGATTGAACAAACCCAAAGAGATAACGTATGAGATAGATTAGGTCTTCTATAAGAACATTAAGGAGAAGGTGTTGGAAAACGGATGATTGAAGAAGAGAGAAGTCCATTTTGATTTGAGGTTTGTTTGGTAGAAAGAGTAATTTGTGGATGAATTTGGAGGATTGAGATAATTCATTGGATTTAGCCATTGTTTTGCCCCCATTAAATTAAAATTCATTTTTCTCATTCTTCTTATCATTCACATTCTTCTATAAAATAATATTACACATAAATCTAAAAAAAAATAAAAATTAACCACACATTCTCTATAAAAAAATAAAAAAAAATACTATTCTCCTCATTAAAATTTGAAATAATGGAGCTCAAACGAGGGCTTAAATTGGTGAGAGCGTTTTATCCTTTAATTACTTCTCTAATTTTAAGGAGTTTGGGGATTTGATGGTTTTTAAGTATACTTGAGTATTCATGGAATGTAGAAAATTGAAATATAAATTTTTGAATATCTATTTCCAAACATGTAATGATGTAATTTCCACTTTTAAAATTAACGTCATCCATCCATATCTTCCATATTACCATGGATAATTTACTTCAGCTAACCTATTTAACGAATCCCAAGTGTGGACCCAAATGTAAAAAGTCTCCAAGTGCAAGTGTGGACCCAATCTGTTAAGACTCTCCAAGTGTTTAAAGGTGAGGCTTGTACGGATTCATGGAATCTAGAAAATTGAAATGTAAATTTTGAATATTTATTTTTAAACGTGTACCAGATGTAATTTCCACTTTTAAAAATCAACGTCATTCATCCATATTTTCCTTGTGACCATGGATAATTTACTTTACCTAGCCTATTTCACGAACCCTAAGTGTGGACCCGCTCTGTTAAGACTCTCCAAGTGCATGTGTGGACCCAATCTGTTAAGACTCTCCAATTGTTTAAAGGTGAGGCTTGTATGGATTCATGGAATCTAGAAAATTGAAATGTAAATTTTGAATATTTATTTTTAAACATGTGCCAGATGTAATTTCCACTTTTAAAAATTAACATCATTCATCCATATTTTCCATGTTACCATGAATAATTTACTTCACCTAGCCTATTTCACGAATACCAAGTGTGGACCCAATCTGTTAAGAGTATCCAAGAGTTTAAAGGTGAGGCTTGTACGAATTCATGGAATGTAGAAAATCTAAATGTAAATTTTGAATATTTATTTTTAAACATGTATCGATGTAATTGCCACTTTTAAAAATTAACGTCATTCATCCATGTCTTCCATGTTACCATGGATAATTTACTTCACCTTGCATATTTCACGAACCCCAAGTGTGGACCAAATCTGTTAAGAGTCTCCAAGTGTTTAAAGGTGAGGCTTATATGAATTCATGGAATGTAGAAAACTGAAATGTAAATTTTGAATTTATTTTTAAACATGTGCCAGATGTAATTTCCACTTTTAAAAACTAACGTCATTCATCCATATCTTCCATGTTACCATGGATAATTTATTTCACCTAGCCTATTTCACGAACCCCAAGTGTTGACTCAATCTGTTAAGACCTTCTAAGTACAAGTGTGGACCCAATCTATTATGAGTCTCCAAGTGTTTAAAAGTGAGGGGATGTGATCCATGATATGAGAGCAAGTTTGGAAAATGATTCATTGATCGTTGATGGAGGAACGATGACTAGGTCGTGAGGGAAGTGAGTCAACGAAGCTCTGGGATTGCTTGCTCAAGTTACGGTGCACGAAATGTTGAGCACAACAAGCAAATGAACGAGTTTCGTGTTGGGCCTGGGAGAAGAAACCAGATAGATCAACTTGGTTCAAGCAGTGGACGAGAAAGCTTGAGAAGGAGACGGCAGTTGAGGCTCTCAAATGAACTATGCAACCGCATAGGGCTACACTATGCGGCCGCATAGTGTATTTTCGGTTGCGTTTTTTTCCAATTTTCATGTAATATTCTATTTTAGATAAACTCTTGTATGGAATGTTTTTGATATCTTTGAGGCTTAAATTCCATTTTTAGCAAGGTTTTATGAGTTCCCTATATATAAGACTCATTATATTAATTGAAAATAGACAATTTTGAGAGATATTATTGCGCGAGGCAAATTGTTTTCTTCTCGTTCTTCATTGTTTTAATTTTGAACTTATAAATAATTAAATTATTGTGACATTTTACATATTCAAGTAAGGTTATCAAGTTTTGTGATCAGGGGTAAAGAAATTGTTAGCGATTGTCTTGGTTTTTGGTTCAATAATTTATTGTGTCGAGCTTTTTAAATGTTAATTATTGGCTTTCTTGGGTTGTTCTAATTTGTCGTGGATTCCGTAGTTACTATTGCTATGTGAGTTCGCATCAGTTGGTATCAGAGCAAGGCTCCAAAAATCAAGGTTATATCCTAGTTAATTTCCTTTTTGTTTGAGTCTTTTGTTTGTTTTTTTCATTCTTCGTGTTTTCATTTTTTTGAGTCTTCAATCCATAAAATATATAAAAAAATTCAAAACTTGTTTGTGTGTTAATCTAGCATCAAAATCAGTTTCTATTTCTTTTGCTGGTATCTAGTTGAATTTCCAAGTAAACAAATAAAAAAAATGAAAATTCGGGAAAAACTGCCAGCGGCAAGCAAGTTCATTTTTGAATTAAAAAATTCCTAAATTCAAAAGTGTCCAGTCTAAATTCAAGAAATACCTTTTTTTTTTTAATTCATCTAGAGCGTTTCATTCAGATTCCTACTTATTGAGTCATTCTAGATCACTTTCCTTACTCAATTCTTTGTTTGAACTCCACAATGTTTAAAATCTTGATTGAGATCAAATTAATTCTTTGAAACACTTGAAGAAAACAATGAGTGAAAAAAGGTAGAGTGATGAGACTAATAAAGGGAAAAGCCAATTTAAGGGATACATGAGCGTATACACGTAAGGAAAATATCAAAATAGATTTTGGATGTCTGAAAGGGATGGTTCTACTTCAAACGGGAAGAATAATCAAGTCAACATGTCGAATAAGGTGATACGACAGTTTGAAAGGTTGTTTGAGGATGTGAGAGACATTGGACAGGCAATATACATTGCTTACTAATTTACGTCGAGAACAATTTAGAGAAATTCTAACGCAAGGAGGCAAGAAAAACGGGACAGTAGAGCGAAATATGCTTGTAATTGGGAAGTGGATAGTGATATTAATGAGGATGCATTGATGGTTGTCGAGTTAGGAAGAATGGGGGATAGAGTAGGCATGAAAGGAGGGGTAGAGATCTTGTTGGAGATGGTATTGATAGAAGTATGGACAACATCAAGATGACAATTCTTTCATTCAAAGGAATGAATGATCTGGAGGCATACTTGGAGTGCGAAAAGAAAGTGGAGTTGATATTTGATTGCCACAACTACTCAGAGGAAAATAAGGTAAAATTCGCAGTGCTTGAATTTACCGATTATGCTATTATTTTGGTAGGATCAAGTAGCAACATCTAGGATGAAGAACCATAAGAGTCCTTGATACTTGGGAAGAATGGAAGGCTATCACGAGGAAGAGGTTTGTGCTTAATATTTATTATCAGGAGCTTCATCAAAAATTACAAAGCCTTTACTAAGGTTCTAGGAATAGAGGATTATCACAAAGAGATGGAGATTGTGATGATTAGAGAAAATGTTGAGGAGGATAGAGAGGCCACTATTGACAGATTTTTAAATAGTTTGAATAGGGATAAGCTCATGGGTAGAGTTGCAGCATTATGTGGAGTTGGAAGACATGCTACATGTAGCTATGAAGGTGGAAAGGCAATTGAAGAGGAAGGGAACATCTAGGTATTCATCGGGTTCTTTGGGTTCTAACTCTACTTGGAAAACTAAAGTGGGATAATAATAAAGGTGATGGAGCGACTTCAAAGGGTAGGACTGAGCTATCTAAGGGAAATGAAGAAGTTGTTAGCAAGGCTACACCCAAGGTGGATTCCCAAACATCTAGGAATAGGGATATCAAGTGCTTTAGGTGCTTGGGATCGAGACACATTGCTTCTCAATGTCCAAATAAAAGGACGATGATCTTGCGAGACAATGGAGAAGTGGTTAGTGATAGTGAGGGTGAATATGCTAACATGTCGGAATTGGAAGAAGCTAGCAATGGTGAGAAAGTGGAGTATGAAGTGGGAGAGTTATTGGTTACACGACGAGCTTTTAGTGCTCAAATAAAAATGGATAACTTGGAGCAACAATGGGAGAACATATTTCTATTGCATTTTTTATATCGTAAGTGTACGATATCGTAACAAGCAGTATAGTGGACCTTTGAGTCAGAATATCATTTTCACAAGGACTATACTTTAGGACTTAATCTAATTTTTCTAACTCCTATTTGATAAAGGAAAGTAAATAATTACGATGGTTATGATTATTTTTTCTAAACACTTTTAACTAATTGAAAATATAAAATGATTGCAAACAACATATAATTGAATATTCAAATATGTGATGAATATTAGGGCATAACAATTTCATCTATTTATCAACTTAATTCTTAATTCAAGATCCATAACCTAATGTAGTGTTCAATCGAATTCTTCTATTGTATTCAATTTACCCCTCTCTAATTCTCATTGAACCAATTTAACTAATTCAATTTCATATCTCTATGTGAATCAACCTTAGTTAAACGAAACACTAATTCTAAGAATTCATATTATGACAGCAATAATTATTATGGGCATCTCTACACATTATATTAATTTAGTAGATTTTACTATTTGGTATAAATCTCAAACTCACCTCTCGATTCGTAATAGACTCATATAATCATCAAATTATTGATCATGTGATTTCATGTATTAAATTCATAATAAAACCAACACATAAATAAATTACAAAAATCTTGAATAGAAAAATAAAGGATCACAAGTCGACTACATTATTTTCCCTAATATGAAAATTAGTTATTCATACTGTAAAAATAAAAACACGCAAAAGTAGAATGATATCACCAAAAATTGACTAAACGAGAAGCTGCTTGTGTATATGGTCTTCTTTCTTTTTTTTTTTTTTTCTTCTTTTTCTCATCTTTCAATTTTGCCATTTTTCGCCACCTTTTGCAGTCTTTTCTCCATTTCTTCATTAAACATAAAGTTTTACCTACAAAATACTATATAACATAAATTATGTAGAATTTTATCTAAAAGACAATAAAATATTATGATATAGGGCCTTAAATAAGTGTAGAAACTACACTTATCACACCCCCAAACTTGAATCTTTGTTTATCATCAAATAAAACTAAAACCTAACAAACAGACAAATAAGAAATGCTAATTACCTAATTGGTGGCCAGTGAATCAAATAAAATAATAAGATTTAGCTAGCTAACTTGACTTTTTATTCGGGATTGAAATCATAATATCAAATTTATGCACAGCTTCAAAGTCACAACACAGAAATTAAAATCCACTTTTCCAATGTAAAATTGACTTTTGTGTGTGTGTGTGAAGAATTGTGCATAGCATTATAAATTCAAAAAAAATTTCAATTTCTGACCCTCAATGGTCAAATATGTTCTTTCATCACTCGTAAGACTCATACACCCCAAACTTATTCTTTTCACTTTTTTCTAGTGTGTGAACTAAGATTGAATTTTTTTATTATCCCCACCTCTCTAGTTTGGTAAAATCTCACCAATTGCAGTTCAACATTTCAACAAACAATGGTTATCCATTAAGTTTGATTGCTTCAATCTCTAGGACTTAACTAGACTAACAATCTCTTATCAAAAGTCAAATTTTCTTAAATAAGTGTTTGAGACTTAACCAAGGCTTGGTGCTTCTTCTGTTTCATGCACTTTTTTTTTTTTTTTTGAAGTACTCTCTCCCTTAAGCTTTCTAAATGACTCATGCAACAAGCTTTCGATCGATGACTTCCAAGTAAGATGATCATATGACACCAGATTTTAAAGACCATTATAGACTTAATTGTTCGAGTCATAAAGGCTACGAAGAAAAATTTTCTAATAAAATATTTTTAATGCCTTGACTAGTGCAATATCTCTCATTTAATACAAAATCAAGTAAAACGGCCTCTAACTTGA
>CAIGRO010167039.1:0-14539 GCA_903798355.1 Fraxinus baroniana | reverse complement strand
ACTTAACACTCGTTTGACACCCATTAATTTCTCTTTCTCTTTCTCATTTTTCATTTCAACCACACATTCTCCTAATAAAATAATATTACACACAAATCAAAAACTTTTCATCACTTTTCACCAAACATTCTTACATCAATCACTATTCCAAAATTTCTCTACTCCTAAAAATGGGTTTCAAATAGGGGCTAAATTTGATATCAACATGGTATAAATTATAAAAAAAAAATGAACCAAATTTGTGAATAAATAATAAATCTTCTTTGATATAAAAAAATACCCCTCCTTCCTAAAGGTCAAACGTGGATTGCAAGCCATCCGTTGTTCGCGTGGGCAAAAGTTTAGAGGTACTTATCATTAATGGAGTAAAGTGTAAGAAATTAAATTGGTGGCGAGGAGCACTGACCTTCACGCGCTGTCCGTGGACCCCACAAAGAATGGGTCTGCGCTCAGCCATTACCAACCAAAGAAAATAGAAATCCAACTAAGGTAAGAAAAATTGCAATTTGCAAATGTTCAAACTTCTAATTTTTAGTGGCAGAATTTAAGGAAGACTGCCGTTTAATGTTGAAATTAAAGAGTAATTCTTCTTTGAATATATCTCATTGGATTAGTCAATCATATGACCAGAAAATAATCCTTCAAATTTTCAACAAGGGATTCATTTTTTTCCCCCTTGAAATGGACCATTTTTCTTTCGTACTTACCCACCATAGACTTGGGGAAAAAAAAGGGTGTTGACGTGCTAATGATGTATAGAAAATTTGGAAACTATAGTAACATTTTAATATTGGAAGAAGGGTCGGTCCCTAATTTTGTAAGTAGGGAAGTGGAAGATCAAACAGTGTTAAGAATTGATGAAGTCTTTAAAGAAAATATAATGGACAAACAAGAAAACTATTTCGAAAGTGGAAATGTACAAAATTCAACAGAATTTTCGACGACTTTCGTCTAAAATGAGTTGCGTGCACGGAAAATGTGAGTTTAGAGATTTCAAAATCGTAATAATTAGAAAGAACTATTAATTTTCCTCTAAAATATCTAGTTCATGTTTTATTAAATTTTTTGAGAATAGATTTTGTGGAAAAATGATATTTTCGAAGAATGTGATTAAAAGTAGAAAAAGAAAATTAACAATTAAAAATAAAATTAAGAAAGAATAAATTTTAAAAATTGGGGAGCGGATAGAGACTAAGAATGAAGGGAATCATATCATCATATATTATTAAAAGTTTAACTGAGTGAAGGGGAAAAAGAAAAAAGAAAAAAGAAAGGAATAAATGAAAGGTGCAGTTACAAGTTCCCCTAAAGTAGCACTCTATATTGTAAAAAGCACAACAAACTGGATGGGTGATTTGTTTTTCTTTAATGCGGTGTCGTATTCTGATGTGACTTGAGAGGTCCCAAAGACAAGGAATCGCAGAGGCACATTTGCCGAAGTTTATTCATTAGTTAAAAAGTAAAATGATATCAATTTTTTTTAATATATGTGTGTGTGTGTGTATATAATATATACATATATTTTCATTTCTTCGTGATCAAGTATTACACTATAATTATCTACTAAACAAGAATATAAAAGAAGGGTTATGTTGGACCGGGATTTATCGCACATTTAAGTGCATATTTGAATAATAATTGTCAGTTTCATGAAATGTATGGACAAAATTGTATATTTGATCATTTACCAACTATGCATTTACACAATTTCTAGGCTCACCACTCACTTGTTAATGTCCCGTTCGATATAGATTAAAATTGAAAATATAGACGTTATTGAGTCTCACTTGTCTAATAAAAGTCAACAATAACTGTTAATTTTTCAATTTTAATCGAATTTTAATCTCTACCGAACATGACTTCACTCGTCTAATAAATGTCATCGCACCCAATTGTAGTGGACAACACACACCATTCTAACATACTTTAATGTATGCTGGCTTTTAGTGTTGAATCTCATTCGATCCTTCTTGAAACACGGACCAAAGATACAAGGAAGTTGATTGATATAATTTCTTAAGGGGGTGCAATGTTGATCGACGTACGTGACAACACAGTATTTGCCTACGATTGTGACTATTGTTGAACTACAAATGTTAGCGTTATGTTCAAGTAATTTGTCAAACGAGCTATTTGTCAATGTGATTTTTTGATTTTGTTGCCCTTATTTTATTTGATGTAATGGACATTATTAAAGATAAAATTCGAACTCAACACAACCTTAAATTAGATAATTTTGAATAATATGAGGACGAAAAAAGAAAAAAAGTATATCTTATCTAGCCCTTGTTTGAGCCTCATTCTTGGATCAAAATACATTTTTGAATAGTGTTTTATTGGAGGATATGTGATTTAAAAATAACGATTTTTTTTTTTCTTTAGGTGAAATCATTTGACGGGGAGAATTTGGAATTGAAAGTGAAGTTTGAAAAAATGAATTTTTCCAAAATTGCAGCCAAACATAAGCTACTAAAAACACGCCTTCAATAATGATAGATTGAAAACTAAGGTGAATCTTTTTAAATGGACTATTTATACATAGAATGATAGAAAACAATAAACAAAACCAAAAGCAAAAGCAAAAAAAAAAAAAGAAAGAGAAAAAAAAAAAAAAGCAAACAGCAGAACATCCGACTGATATACTCTTAAAATGGTCTCCCACTCCTGATTTCTGTCCCCTCTTTTCCCTTTCATTCTTAACACACAAACACGCGCCTATCAAACTATCTATTCCCTTTCGCTTCAACCTATACATAGACATAATTTATTCCCATATACTCGAAATATTTTGCAGCCGGTTGAGGTTGAATACATAGAGAAAAGGGTTTTGTTTTTGTGGAGAAAAAAATAGGTGCATTGGAACTGTACAACTCTGCGTGATCCGATAATGGAAGATCAGTGTTTAGTGCTTGACGCTGCGTTCTTTTGAAGGAACAAGTCGACAACTTTTGCCTCCAACCAACGTCACAGGTACACACATGTATGCATATATTAGTGTTTGTGGGTTTTCTTTAGATTTCTCATTCTTTTACAAGACATACACAGATATACTACACACTTTTTAACTTAGAGCTACATGATCGTATGGGTTTATGATTATCTGAGTAAAAAAATTGTTTACTTTTCTTGAAGTATCAGCAGATGAAGAAATTTAGGAAAAACACAAGATTGGGTTTCATTTCTTGCTAAAGACAAAGACTAATCAAAAGAATATCTGGATTTAGTATTAGAGATTTGAAATCTGGGTTTTGATGATTTTGGAATGTTCATGTAAAACAAGAAGAAAAAAAAGAAGTCTTTTTTCTTTTAATTTTCTTGAGTGAATCTTTATTTCTTGAAGTGATGATGGCGGTGACTTCGGCCTGTAAAGACGGTGGCAAAATGATGATGGATAATGGAAAGTACGTGAGGTATACTCCTGAGCAGGTTGAGGCTTTGGAAAGGGTGTACCATGAGTGTCCTAAGCCGAGTTCACTGCGCCGGCAGCAGTTGATCCGGGAGTGCCCTATCCTTTCGAACATCGAGCCCAAGCAGATCAAAGTTTGGTTTCAGAACCGAAGGTATAAAATTATATTCCTGTTCGACTGCGTTGAACTTAATCATACTAGTTAGGTCTTATTTGCATTCGATTATGTTGAGCCTATCATACAGTAGCACTGACAGAGAGCCATGACATCTTGATTATAGTCTACTTCATCACACCGAAAACGGGCAATAGCGAGTAGCTTCATGTTGATAATAAAACACTCTTGAAAGATTTGTGTTTGCGTTATTTATAGCGATTTTACTTTAATTCCAATGACCATAATTTTAAGGATTACTTCATTAATTTTCGCGATTTATTAACAATTTTTTTCTTTAATCCAGATGCCGGGAAAAACAAAGAAAAGAGTCATCACGGCTTCAAGCTGTGAATAGGAAGTTGACTGCAATGAATAAGCTACTGATGGAGGAGAATGATAGGTTGCAGAAGCAAGTTTCACACTTGGTATACGAGAATAGCTATTTCCGCCAACACACACAAAATGTAAAGAAAATTTCTTTCCCTTATAATTGCTGGAAAGTACTCGTAATCATTTGTATAGACATCGTGGCTGGGAGGAGGAAGCATTTAATTTAATCTTTTTGGCTGTAGAGAAAATAACGGGAAGGGAAATAATAGACTCACGAGGCTTTTGTGAATTAGGAGAAATGTAAATAGTCATTTAAAGGCTACTCTTTGTTGCTTTCTTCCGGTAGATCTAGCCACAAACTGAGCAGAGTGAAGAAAAATGATTCTTGCTTAATTTCAGAGCAAGAAACGTTTTTTTTTTCTTAAAGTAAGAAAAGTAACATATCCAAATATGTTTTGAAACTTCAAACATTTTTTTAAAGCTTAGCCAAACTCTTGGCTTGAAATGGATATTCTTTTTTCCTTAACTTCTGCTGAATTGGTAATTTTTTGAACAATATCAGACATATTTGGTGCTAGACTGGCCAGAAGATTGGAATTTAAGCGCCTTAACACTACTCAATGCTTGTTCTAGAAATTCTTGGTTTCGTTTTTTTGATAGGCTTGTTTTTCCTTTTGATGCAGGCAACCCTTGCCACCAGAGATAATAGTTGTGAATCGGTGGTCACAAGTGGTCAACAACACTTGACTTCTCAGCATCCCCCCAGGGATGCAAGTCCTGCAGGGTTAGTGGAAATGTTTCTTTTTTCTTTACGTCTATTACTCTATTGTTCTGTAATTAACATACTGTTAATGTATTTTTTCAGACTTTTGTCCATTGCAGAAGAGACCTTAACAGAGTTTCTATCAAAGGCCACTGGAACTGCTGTGGAGTGGGTCCAAATGCCTGGGATGAAGGTTATGACACTCTTTGGATTCAGTTCTTAAAAGTTATATCGTTCATTATATCCATTTTTTGGAAGAAATTAAGAAGGGCAAGAAAAATCTTGACGAATCAAGAAAATGGCTTCGTTTATTGTTATGCGTATTATAGGTGTAGGATTATATCCATTGGCACTTTGTTATACACCTTCACCCTCATTAGACGAAAGTATGCACCCTTACAATTTTAAATGGTTTTTAGTCTTCTTTCCAATTTCCGGGCATTTCTCTTATGCTGGGAGACAGAGTTGTTTCTAATTTAAGATGATTTCTTCTAAACTGATATTTGGAGGTTTGCTTTGTATTTTTATGTATTCCATCATCCTCAAATTGTTAGTTCTTTTGATGTGCAGCCTGGTCCGGATTCCATAGGAATCATTACTATTTCTCATTGTTGCACTGGCATAGCATCACGTGCGTGCGGCCTTGTGGCTCTAGAGCCTACAAGAGTAAGTTTGTCATAATATTAATTCAGTGAAATTTTCACGATTCTCGGATGTTATTTTCTAAATCGTTTGGTTTCATATTCATAAGGAAAAGTTATACAAGTTCTATCATTCCTTTAGTATTTTTGTTTCTGTTATATTAAGTTTACAGTATCAAAATAATATTAAGTTATGACATTTGATCCAGGTTGCTGAAATTCTAAAAGATCGACTCTCATGGTATCGTGATTGCCGAGCTGTTGATGTCCTCAATGTATTGTCTACTGGAAATGGTGGAACCATTGAATTGCTTTACATGCAGGTTGCATTTTATCTTTTTGTGGCAGTCATATGTTGTCCACTATCTTTGTCAACATTTAACTAAGTGTTATTTCATTAATTGATGCAGCTCTATGCTCCTACTACTTTGGCACCAGCTCGTGACTTCTGGTTACTTCGATATACGTCTGTTATGGAAGACGGTAGCCTCGTGGTAAGCATTTAATAACTGTTTAAGCACAACACAAAATAGAGGGAAAATCCCTAAATTTCTTTCTTTCTTTCTTTCTCTTTTTTTATTCACGCATGATTAATATATGATATATATTTCTCCATATAGATATGTGAAAGGTCACTGAACAATACTCAGAATGGTCCTAGCATGCCACCAGTGCAGGATTTTGTGAGAGCTGAAATGCTGCCAGGTGGATACCTAATAAGACCATGTGAAGGGGGTGGCTCCATTATTCATATAGTTGACCATATGGATTTAGAGGTATGCTAGCCAAACGTCTGATTATATTTGATGATCAGTTCCTTGAGTTCGATCCATTTAACACTTCTACATTTTGTATTTTCAGCCTTGGAGTGTACCTGAAGTGTTGCGTCCACTCTATGAGTCATCAACATTGCTTGCTCAGAGGACCACATTAGCGGTAGGACTGTGTTTCTGTATTTGTCCCCAATAAGAACAATTCTCCCTTCATTTTCACGTTTCATATAACTTATTGGTAGAAGTTGTTTGTCCATAACTTGGAACGTTGTCCAATAATAATAAGGAAAATGATTTGTGTACATATGGGGCACCAAAATAGAGTCCATAATGGACACATGGAGTATTTTCGACCTATCTAATGTACGAAATGACTGAAATCTTTTATCCAGGCTTTGCGCCAGTTGAGGCAGATTTCCCAGGAAGTTTCTCAACCAAATGTCACCGGCTGGGGTAGAAGACCTGCCGCATTGCGAGCTCTTGGTCAAAGATTGAGCCGGTAAATGGAAAACTTTTTTTCGCTGAGCTTAGCCTTATACCTGTCTAGGGTGATTTTCCATTTTAGTGATATTACTTAGTTCTCGATTATTTTTTTGAATAAAAACCTACTCTATCCTACACACTGAAAGTTACTTATCTTATTGTGTAGAGGTTTTAATGAAGCCGTAAATGGGTTCACGGATGAGGCTTGGTCTATGATTGAAAGTGATGGCATCGATGATGTTGCTGTTCTTGTGAACTCGTCCCCTGGAAAATTGATGGGCCCAAATCTTGCTTATGCGAATGGATTTCCATCCATGAGCACTTCAGTGCTCTGTGCTAAGGCTTCCATGCTTTTACAAGTAAGAATTTCAATTTTGTACAAAATCTGGTTACCATCATGTGTTAATTATGAGATTAGCTCTGCAATTTCTGTCCGTTGGCGTTAATGTTTTATTTTCTGTCAGTTGCTTTGTAGTGGATGAATAATGCCTTAATCAAACACATGTTAGCCTAATTGGAATTTGACTTGACTGTGAAAATGCTGTGATTTATCAAGGCTAGTACATTGAATATTTGCCATAATTTCTGTTTGGAATAATAAGAAAATTATGTAATTTAAGTTGATGCATTACTTAAGTTTACAATTAACAACTAATGAAGGAAGGGCTTTAAATTTATCCTCTTAGTCTTCAGCTAAATCTTGCACTGAGATCAACATTAATGGTCAATGCTTCAAAGACTTAATTGTTGAATTCTTCATTTAAAATTTAGGATGTTTGATATTCTTTTTGGTCATATATCATAACTTATTATTATTCTATTTCTGCTTTTGTCAAGAATGTTCCTCCTGCTATACTTATACGGTTTCTGAGGGAACACCGATCAGAGTGGGCTGACAATGGAATCGATGCCTATTTATCTGCTGCTTTTACGGCTGGTCCTTGTAGTTTACCTGTGGCTCGAGCTGGATATTTTGGGGGGCAGGCTATTCTTCCGTTGGCTCACACTATTGAGCACGAGGAGGCAAGTAACTTGGGTTTTACATAGTTGAATAGTTGTCAGCTGAAGATCATTGTATGATATTTGACATCAACTGTGAGATCATCTGTTTGATGATGCTTTATTTTTTGTTCATTTAAAACAGTTCATGGAAGTGGTTCGGCTGGAAAATGTTAGTCATTTTCGAGAAGACGCGATTATGCCCAGCGACATCTTCTTTGTGCAAGTAAGTTGTAGGCCTCTGAGTGAAAATTCATGCATCTAGGACTGATTTCTGCTGATAAGTCCATTTTTTGTCATTGTAATTCCAGTTGCAACCATTTGTTGTGTTGGACTGTGTTGCCTAATTATACTATACAATTTTCCCTTTTCCAAATATTTTGTATATAGCAAATAATCATCGTAATATTGGTTGATCAGGTCTGCAGTGGAGTGGACGAAAATGCTGTTGGCAACTGCGCAGAATTAATATTTGCGCCAATCGATGCCTCTTTCTCTGATGATGCTCCCCTTCTTCCATCTGGTTTTCGCATAATTCCTCTTGATTCTAAAGCAGTAAGTGTTGCTTGGTACGCTATATAATTGGTTAACATTGAAGGAATCTTGGCTGATATACTATCAAAAAAAAAAATGTAGGATACCTCTAGTCCGAACCGTACACTGGACTTGGCGTCGACTCTCGAAGTTGGACCGGCAGGAAACAGAGCATCTGGTGATTATTCTAGGCACTTAGGCAGTGCAAAATCAGTCATGACAATAGCATTTCAATTTGCATTTGAGATCCATCTTCAGGAAAATATAGCAGCTATGGCTAGACAATACATTCGCAGTATCATTTCATCTGTTCAGAGGGTGGCATTGGCGCTCTCCCCGTCTAATCTTGGTCCTCAGGCTAGTTTGCGACCACCACCTGGTACACCAGAAGCACAAACACTTACGCGGTGGATTTGCCAAAGCTATAGGTAGTTTATTTATCCTACCCACTATTCTCTCTTACATTTAGGACACTTTGTAACATTTGAAACATGTATTACCGTGTTTTTATTTTGTTCCAGCGAAGAAAGTTATATCTGTCTAAAGAGCTCTGTAGTCATAAATTCATTTTCCTTATCAACTTATCGTCGCGTTTCGCAGATTTTTCTTAGGTGTGGAGCTACTCAAACCCGGCAGCGAAGGAAGCGAGTCGATTGTGAAAGCACTTTGGCATCATTCTGATGCTGTGTTGTGCTGCTCATTGAAGGTAACGTTTGACTGTTTCTTTCCTTACAAATCTGGGAATTTGTATAGGATGATGAATAATATTAAAAAAAAAAATTATGTTTTATCTTTCTTATTATAAATTATATGCAAAATAGAATGTCCAAAAAGGGTTATTTTTACCTGCGACGTGCAAAAGCTCCGATGAATTTTGTGAACTAGTGTTCTTGTGTCTAGTAGCTATGGGTTCGATAAAATGTGATTGTTTTTGAGACCACGTATCATCATTCATAGATTTACATTTTCTTGAGGCTCAGGGAATTATAAACATTTCTACGTTGCATGCAGGCGTTACCGGTTTTCACATTTGCAAATCAGGTAGGACTCGATATGCTCGAGACTACCTTAGTGGCACTTCAAGACATTACGCTGGAGAAGATTTTCAACGACAATGGAAGAAAGGCACTCTTCGCCGAGCTTCCACAGATTATGCAGCAGGTATTATATTCTTCGAATCCTGGATCCATTCCTTTTTAAATGCTCATTTCTTTTAACAACTCAAGTCATCGTCTCGTTTTATGCTTTTGGCAGGGATTCGCCTGTCTTCAAGGTGGCATCGCAATGTCGAGTATGGGTCGACCGATCTCCTACGAGAGAGCAGTAGCGTGGAAAGTGTTGGACGAAGGCGAAAATGCTCACTGCCTTTGCTTCATGTTCATCAATTGGTCTTTTGTCTGACCTTAAGCATCGTGTTAGAATTCGAGGAAAACTAAATTATTCATCACATTTGACCCCCCTTCTATGAATTGGCCTGTACTCCCCAGAATTTGTCTTAACATACAATTTTCTTTTTTATCCTCAACTCTTGAAGTCCATGAAAACGAGGCTTTTGAAAGTAGTTTGTCCCTATTAATTTTATAAAATGTTTTGAATTTGAAACTAGCTTTCTTTAGTAGCTTAAGCCTTCGTTTGATTTTCACTATTATAAAATGAGAATGAAAAATATAATCGTTATTGGGCCTCACATAAGAGATAGAAATTCAAAATTGATGGTTTGATGTGATGGATAACGATCATATTTTTCATTTTTATAAATAAAAAATGAGAAACAAACAGACGCTAAGTTGCATAAATTGTCTTTGGCCCATCTCCTTCGACGACTACCCCCAATTGCATCATTTTAAGGTTTTTAATAAAAATATAATTAAATTCACATGCAGGTGGTCCATTATTAATTATTTGGACTTGTAATTTAAAAAATGGGACCGTAGTGCACTTATTGCACTTGACAAAGAACACGAACCCTAGTGTATAAAAGATTGAGGACTACACACTACTCGATCTCTATGTCGAAATTACGTATGGTTAATTCACAAGTTAGATATTAACTGAACTTCATCCTTGAATCTCGAATCAATGAACAAATTTATCGCGTGCAAGTGTATATTTATCCACCTTTTGTGATAAGACATAATAAGGTGAACTATCTTTACAAGACTCGGGGCATAGAATTCTTATTCTGAAGGTAGTGTGTATCGTAAAGATTTTTTTTAAGTATGTAAGCTACTCGATATCGTTTTTATTCACACATTTTGTAAGATTCACGAGTCACGACTTCTATCCACCTTTTATTATTTATAAATATCGTAAGACCCACACCTTAACTAATAATTCATAGAAAATAAAAATTCAGAGTACATGTTTGGTAGTATTGAATATGATTAGATGGTAGTTTACTAAATTTGAACCTTTTTTTTTTCTTCCTTAATAAAGTACAATGCTCATGCCAAATAATCAAAACTTTATGATATTAACAAAAACCTTGTTTGTTTATACATATGATTATACGACCTATCTCTTGTTTGGTTTAACTGAAAAAACTGATTAAAATCTAAATCTAAATCAACAGTTAGTTTTAATCACACATTTTATGGGACCTCATAACTTTTCAACCATGCATTCCATCAACTTTATTTAAAAAAAATCTAAAAATCTGATTTTTATCCAAAACAAACAGGAGCTAAATAAGATTACAATATATTGAATTGGAATTTCATCTTAAAAAAATCAAGTGGTAAAAGGGATTGAAACACTTTTTTCCCGATTTAAGATCATGTTTGGGTGGAATTATAAGTTTACTTTTATAGGAAACAGAAGAGAAAAAGTATTCTTGTGATGCTTTAAAACAATATTTTTAGAGGTATTTTGGTGCGGTCACAATCATTTCACACTTTACATTTTACGTGCGCTATACTATAAATACGTCTCTATTTTTTTAATTTGATATAATTTAGCGTGTAAAATATATATATCTAGTTTATACACTATATGTGGCTCTAGTTTGTTGTGCTACGAACATTTTGTTTAATACCAACCTGGTTAAAAGTTATAACTAGGCAAATTAATAAGACGGTATTCTAGTTGCTTATAAACTACGATAGATTAGTACAAATATAAATATTTATAAATTTAGTCATTCCTTGGAATAACTTAAGTTTTTACGGAGAAATTTGACATGGTATTAGAACCTGTGTATACCTCGTATGCATGAAAATGCACCAAAATTGGAAAGGGATTGAAACACTTTTTTCCCCATTTAAATTTCTCAAAGTTTTTCACTTGAATTGTGGGTATGAACCTCTTTCAACTGTATTGAGTTTCTGATCTTGGAGAGCATCAAATTGTTGATACGGATCATGAAAAACCAACTCATAATTTTACCAAAAAATATCTTCAAATTTTTTTCCTTATAATAAGTAATTCTTGAACCAAATTTTAATCAAGGATTGTTTGACGAAGCTTTTGGTAAATTTTTTAACAGATTTTGATAAAAGTTGATGAAATTTGTTGTTAAAAAGTTAACAAAAGTTATGGATCCCACGAAATGTGTGGTTAAAATTAATGGTCGACTTTGACCTCAATGTTTTAGCGACTTTTTAAATCATCCAAACAACTGAAAAAGCACTTAATGCACATATAATTTCCAAAATTCTCACCTTGATCAACTCAATCAAATCTGTTTTTTAAAGGTTCATATTTGTTAAGGGATATAATCCCACATCGAATAAAGATGTAGACACAGACCAATTAATAAAGATCTTGGGCAACTCCTCTTAACAAGCCTTTTAAGATGGACCCCCAAATTTTAACATGGTATCAAAGCCCATTATGCTCCAACGAGCGATTCGATCCCGTTAAGACTCTAAAATGAGTACGTGGATTTCAAGATTAGTCTGCTCAAATGAGCCACCATCTTATAGGGGCGTGTTAAGGGATATATATCCCACATCGATTAGCACGTGGATTTCAAGATTGGTCTGCTCAAACGAGCCACCATCTTGCGGGGACGTGTTAAGGGATATAATCCCACATCGAATAAAGATGTAGATACAGACCAATTAATAAAGATCTTGGGCTACTCCTCTTAATAATATTAATCCCATTTCACATGTAGTGGTTTTATTAAAAACAAAATGAATCCAGTTAGGATGTTACAAAGCAGTGAAGCACGTTAAAGATTAGATATAAATATAAATAAATCATCGACTGCGTGAACAATTTAGAATTTAACATTTCGTGTTTCAACACCATAAATTAACTTCGCATCTTCGAATTTTATCTATTACATAACGTCACCTAAAATTGCTAAGACTACAAATCTTGAATCAACCCTCGTATTATTTCAGGTTATAATCAATCCTTGGAACACAACTAGAACTTCTAGTAATCATTTTTGATGAGGATAAATTATTTCTTCTCTTTTCACAACTTTTTTTGGCTATATTCCTCATAGCACATGTCAAGGAGAGTTTAGGGTTAAGTCTTGTGGTAGAATTGAATTCTTGACAGAAATTTCTGTGTGCGCTTACAGCTTCTTCAATGGTTATGATGGGTTCATGCTTTAATCTTTCTTTCACAGCTTCAGAACAAAGCCCACAAACCCATTTACCAGAATGTGAATTTCTGATGTTTGTAATGTATTCTTTTGTGCATTCTTCTTTGAGGCCACAGCATTCACATTCTGCAGCTTGAAGAAGTTCATCATCCAATTCAACAATGGTTTCCAATTCCTTGCCTAGTTTGTACATTTCACCTGTAACATCGGATACAGTCTTTCGCAGCAACTGGCCACTCTGCGAAACGATAGAAGAAGCAATTTTGTCAGTAACTCGTTCATACCAATAAGAAACCAAGTCTAATTTCTATAAATTTAAGGTCAGTTACATTTAAGGTCGGCCACGTTTATGGTACATTGCTTATAAGTGACTTTTAAAATTAGGTACAAACCAAACCGATTTTTAGTATAAAAATCGCCTAAAATTATTTTCAACTACAAATATGTGGTTGAAAAGTTGATAAAAGTTGCGGATTCAATTAAATGTGTCGTTAAAAAAGAATTTGAAGAATTATGAGTTGGAAAACGAGAGCCAAATAGGGCTTAATGTATTACTAGAAACGCACTATCCGAATTAATTTTGGACTACATCTCTCTTTCTTTCCTCTCGCATTGAGATTGCACCACTATTTCAATCACGAACCTATTGAAATCTACATAAGGGGTGCCCGCGACCATAGTTTGACAAAACATGTCCTATATTCATATGACCAGGGACCGATCGGGGGGGGGGGGGTGGGGGGGGGGGGGGGGGCTGTAGCCAGGTCCAGTCCCCAACCCACTGAATTTTTTTAGGTACAGATATATATGATCATCAACAAATAATCCATGGTGGGATTTAAACCTAAGACCTCTTAATTAGCCTTAGGATTCCAACCTTATTGTTTTCTTAGTACTGTTTTACCATACAGAGGATTAAGCAAGTAGGAGAAGAAGGATTCTTGAGTAGAACTATGCATACCATGTTTTCAGAAAGAGATGGATTTCTTCTTCAAATGCTCTAACTATGATATCTCGATCAAGAAGTTACGCTTGACAGTCGATTCCAGTTGTATAAAATGCTGTATATATAGGATAACCGTGTGCTTATAGCTCATGTGAAAGAATCTAGGCTTCCAAGAAAATTGATGAACAAATTAATTAAAGAAACATAGACTGTATGAATACATTGCTTTCAGCATTTAATTAGTTTCTTTTCATGATGAGGATCAGCTTTATAGGTTAAGATATCTGTGTATTGAACAGATGAGGGTTGCTTTCTTGTATTTGCATTTAATGGTATATCAAATTGCTTCGCTTTATACTGCAATTTGCAGCAGATATATAGTAACTTGTATTTCTATCGGTCGAGGAGTACAATGAAGAGTTAAAAGACTAAACTTTGTGTGTCCTATGCATTCTTCTAGTCATCGTGTGTGTTACAAAAACAAGTCAATACCTCGGTATGTCATACTTCATAGAAGCCATCACGAACAAAAAATTTCGAACAAATCAAACCTTTCGCTTTGCGGAAACGAACCTTGGCTCTGATACCACTTGTTACAAAACAAGTCAATACCAGAATTTCTCTGATACCGCTTGTTAGGATTGATACCACTCGTTGTGACACCAATCTATGGATTGAGATGTTGAAGTTATGTGGCAAATAAATAAAGTATGTTGTTCGTGCAAAACCCGCAAGCGTACGGGATCGTTGTACAAGTAATAAGATATGTGAGTTAAGAGTATCGTTCCCACGAGGAATAAGGTCTAATTTGTAGTTTAATAGCTAATATTAAATTCGAAGCATGGTAATATCAAAAGAGATGGTTTATATGTTTTCTATACTAACCCTAAACTAACAAAACAAATAAAGAATTTATATAATACGTGAATATTTGTATTGGAATCGTGAA
>CAIGRO010167000.1:0-16608 GCA_903798355.1 Fraxinus baroniana | reverse complement strand
CATGAAGGTGGAGAAACAGTTGAAAAGGAAGGGGACAGCTAGGAAACCATTGGGTACTTCGAGTTCTAAATCATCTTGGTAACCGAGGTGGGATAACAAAGGAGATGTAGCTATTTCGAAAGGAAGGACTGAAATGCCAAAGGGGAAAGATGATAGTGCTAGTAGAACAAGCCCCAAAGTAGGGCAATGGCCAGCTAGAAATCAGGATATCAAGTGCTTCAGGTGCTTGGGAACATGACACATCACTTTTCAATGCCCAAACAAAATGACAATGATCTTGCACAATGCAGAGGTGGTGAGTGACAGTGAGGATGATTATGAAGACATACCAGCATTAGAGGAGGTTAGTGAAGGAGACCACTTGGAATTTGCTATTGGAGAGTTACTGGTCATGAGGCAAGCTCTTAACACTCAAATCAAGGCAGATGACTTGGAGTAGCAAAGAGAAAACATATTCCATACATGATGCTACGTTAACAATAAGGTGCATAGCATTATCATTGATGGAGGAAGCTGTACTANGTGAGGATGATTATGAAGACATACCAGCATTAGAGGAGGTTAGTGAAGGAGACCACTTGGAATTTGCTATTGGAGAGTTACTGGTCATGAGGCAAGCTCTTAACACTCAAATCAAGGCAGATGACTTGGAGTAGCAAAGAGAAAACATATTCCATACATGATGCTACGTTAACAATAAGGTGCGTAGCATTATCATTGATGGAGGAAGCTGTACTAATGTAGATAGCACAAATCTTGTAGAAAAATTAGGATTAACTGTATTATAACACTCTAGACCCTATAGGTTACAATGTATAAATGAATGTTGGGAAGTTAAGGTGAACAAGAGAGTGTTGATTAATTTCTCAATTGGTAGTTATCGGGATAGATTGTGTGATGTAGTACCTATGCATGCGGGACATATTTTTTTGGGTAGACCATGGCAATATAATAGGAAGGTTATACATGATGGGTACAAGAATCATTATAGTTTTATTAAGTGGAGCAACACTCAATTATCCCACCTATGATAAGGAGCTATATTCACTTGTTCGAGCTTTGGAGAAATGGCAGCACTACTTGTAGCCTAAAGAGTTTGTGATACACACGAACCATGAATCATTGAATCATTTGCGAGGTCAAGGTAAGCTAAACAAAAGGCATGCAAGGTGGATGGAATATGTAGAGACATTTCCTTATGTCATTTGGTACAAGCAAGGTAAAGAAAATGTGGTGGCGGATGCATTGTCTCAAAGGTATGTGCTACTGACTTCTCTTAGTTCTAAATTGCTTGTTTTGAACACATTAAGGATATGTATGTTAGTGATTTAGATTTCTCAAATATTTATGTATCATGTAATAAAGGGGCTATGGATAAGTTCTTTAAGCAGGATGGATATTTATTTTGGAAAAATAGGTTGTGTTCCTAATTGTTCAATGCGAGAGATATTAGTGAAGAAAGCACATAGTGGTAGATTGATGGGACATTTTGGGATTATAAAGACTTTAGAGATGTTGGGGGAACATTTTTATTGGCCTAAGATGAAACGTGATGTTGGTAGTCGGTGCATAACTTATAAACATGCTAAATCTAAGGTTTTACCTTAAGGTTTGTACACACCCTTACCTACGCCTAGTAAACCAAGGGTTGATATTTCGATGGATTTTGTTTTGGGTTTACCCAGGTCTAAGAAGGGATGAGATTCGATATTTGTGGTGGTAGATATGTTTAGTAAGGTGGTACATTTCATAGTATATCATAAGACCGATGATACCACTAACATTGTTGAGTTATTCTTTAAGGAGATAGTGCATTTACATAGGGTACCTAATAGTATAGTATCTAATTGGGATGTGAAATTTTTGAGTCATTCTTGGCGGGTTTTGTGGGATAAGTTAGATATTAAACTTATGTTTTCAACAACTTGTCATCCAAAGACCGATGGTTTGACCGAGGTAGGGAATAGGACCATGACACAACTCTTGCGCACTGTAGTCAATAAGAATTTAAAGAGTTGGGAGGAGTGTCTACCTTTCATAGAGTTTGCATATAATAGGGCCACGCATTCTACCATTTCATTTTCACCATTTGAAGTTTAATCCACTCACACCTTTGGATTTAATACATTTGTCTGTGAATGAACGAGATAGCTTAGATGGTAAAAGAAAGTAAAGGCCGAGTTGGTGAAGTCACTCCATGAAAAGGTACGGGTGCAAATTAAGAGTAAAAACAAACACATCACGTCGTAAGGAAACAAGGGGCCCGAGAAGTGTGGCATTTGAACTGAGAAATTGGGTTTGGGTACATTTCAGATTGGAACGCTTTCCAGAACAAAGAAAATCAAAGTTGCAACCATGAGAGGATGGTGCATTTCAAATTTTGGAGAAAGTCAATGACAATGCATACAATTTAGACCTTCCAAGTGAGTATAATGTTTCAACACCTTTTAATGTATCTGATCTCTCCCTTTTCGATGCAGGTGCAGATTCGAGGTCGAATCCTTTTGAAGAGAGAGGGGATGATATGACCTTGGAGTCGAGCTTAGGACGAAACCCGTTGATTATCGAATGAGGCCTGATGACACGTTTGATGGCAAAGCGGGTGAAAGTGGCGATGAGATTGCTTGCTCAAGCTATGGTAGATGAAGTGTCAAAGTTAACAAGTCAAGGAACAAGTTTCACGTTGGGCTCAGAAGAAGAAACCAAGTGGATCAACTCGGTTCAAGCAGCGTTGATGAAAATGTGCATAACGTTTAGCTCGGGTGTCGGATTTTCATCCATAAGTACATTTCGAAAAAGGCTTAATGTACCATGCGACCACATGGAGGTCAACTGAATTCAAAACATTGGTTTCGATTTGTTCCATGCGACTGCATAGAAAAACACCATGCAACTGCATGGCTATTTTGGGGAGCCAAAATTTCATTTTTTCGAGATTACCTTATTTGATTAGGATTCTATTTTATTTGATATATTTGTAATTTAAAGAGTCTAATTCTATTTTAACTACCATTATTAGGGCTTAGTATAAATAGGTTTATTATTTTCATTGTAAAAAACACACAACATTATTGAAAATTAATTGAGAGGCTATTTTGCTTTCAAAACTTGTTCTTCTTAAAACTTTGTGAACTTATCAAGTTAATCTTGTAGCATTCAACATCGAGTGTGGATCACACATTGTATAATCAAGAGGTCATTCAAATTCCGTTTTGCTTGGTTGCTTAGGTTCATTATTCTTGGTTCAAACTCTAAACCGAATTATTCTTTGAGATTTCTTGGGATCGTCAAACTTTTGCGGGGTTGCATAGTGATCGTTGTTACGTTGTTCTCATCAATGTTCTTTTATTATATACCATTAACCTATTTTACATTATATCACTTTACAGTCTACTCCACGTATATTATAGTATTTACATAGCGACATGTAATCAAGTTATAGATATTAACCAACACCATCACAAAATCTTTATATTCTTCAAAAGTTTCAATCCCCTTATCCTCATCAACAATTGTATAAAAACGAGCGTAGTGGGTCCGTGCATAAATAACATGTATATCTGTTAGGTCCTCAGTAATCTGGGCATGTCAGTTGTTCTGATGATTTCAGTTTCTCGGGGAGCCATCTACAGTACAAAATATAAAATGTGAACAATAAAGTTCAGTAAATATGAGGATGCAATGATGTCTATCAAGCATATTTGAGGCCGAATCCTTATTATAATGTACCGTGTGAGCACAAAATAATGTGGCCATCACTTGGGCGTAAATCAATGTCAGTGCATCTGTCCTTGCCCACCGAGACTCAGGATGCCACATTAGAATATAATGTATATAAATCAAGGCCTGGCCTAAGTATACAGTATTCCATGCGCCTATCCGCAATCCCATGGCCACCAATGGGCCTTATGCCTTATACATGTGTCGAACACCAAATACCCTATCCTTGGCTACCCTTAATGATCGTCAAGAACCGCAAAGCAGTATTCGGACACAATAATACGATACAACTATAATGGGATTCACATTTAAAATTTTCAACTATAAACTCAATGAGAATGACAACAAAAGTATGCATGACTTCGAAAATGTATCATCCACACGTTTTCCAAATAAACTTAATACACAAGTGTCACACCACCATATCACATAAAGAAAATAAACACATAATTTCACATAGTCATGTATTTTGTACTGTAGTTGAAAAACATCAATATTTACCTTTTTCGCGACTTTCCTGATCAGTATCTGCATTAATAAAATAATCTCTACATTAATCTCTACATTAATCATAATTTACTGTATTATTTCCTAATTACCAAACCTAAACTAAACCTACAAGATTGTATAATTTAATTAATAAAAACACGACTTATAGTACTAATAATGAAACTAGTTTACTATCAATAAAGAACAACAACAACAATAGTATAATAATAATAATAATAATATAAATGAAATTCTCGTTATTGTTATAAAATAAATCTCATAATTTCTAAAATAAAATTAGTACATGTAAAAATTAACTAGCCAATATACTACCATATTATATTCCATTTCATGTTTGATCCATTTTTAATTTCATTTAACACACAAGTGCGCGCGCGCGCATAATCAATTTCTTATCCAATCCATATTCTTCTTTACTAACTTTCCAACATACCTCACCCTTGACACTATGCATTATAACATTTTACTTCTCACCTTATCATATAACGAAATTAAAATAATTTAAGTTTAAGCCTCAATTGCTAAATCTTTTCTTCGTAGTTGAATTACCATGTTCACATATATACATATATCAGTGGCCCAATTTCCATAACCAATATCATGATAATGTTCACAACTATTATACTAAATCATTTTCTATCCTTATTCCCTTTCTTCTTTAACTAGTTCAAACAATTTTTCTTCATTTCATCCTTTTACCATCTTTTCCTCAAATCTCTTTCATGTATCTTTGATAATCCAAGCTAAGTAAACTAAAGTAATTTTTTTCTTGAAATAACTTATAAATTTTTAAAATTTTTAAGAGTTAAGAATTTGAAATAGAGAAATTATAATCCACCGTCCTTGATTTAATTAATTAAATTTAACTTTAATTTTATCTTCCTTCAATTATTGAAAAACCCTAAAACAAGAATTTTAATTTCTACTCATAAATCAATTAAGTACTAAAAAAATAATTATCTAAATAATTATGTAAATAAATAAATAACTAATTAATTAACTTAAAAAAGAAAGAAAAATAAAACCTACCTGGAGAAAATGAATGAAAGGGAAGGCCGGAGGTGTGTCCCACTTCTATATTCATCCCCTATTTATAGGAGATGATAATGGTTAAATGTGCAAATTGCACTTTTAGTAAATATGCAATTACCCCATTTTATAAAATTGCACTTCTAATTTCCATAGTACTATTTTAATTATAATTCCTATAAAATTTATACTATAAACTCAATTAAGTCCCTAATTTTTTTTAATTATTTTCTAAAATATTAAAATCTTTGCTAGAACATTTCAGAATGATACATTGTCCCCTACCTAAAGAAATTTTGCCCTCAAAATTTAAAACCTACCAAATAATTCTGGATATTTAATCTTCATATCTTCTTCCTGATCATATGTTGCTTCTTCTGATGTTTGATTTCTCCACAAAACATTGACAAGTAGAATACATTTGTTTCATAATTGTTTAACCTCTCGAAGTAAAACTTTATGAGGATCGTGGCCATGTCTGAGGATTGATTATTGCTGATTTTGATCTTAACCTTTTTTTTTTTGATATTTTTGCAGGGTCGGTAGAGCGCTTTGATCTTAGTCAAAGTGAGTCTTACTTTGTTGAGGACATCTACCGACGTCCTTCATCTTCATGAGAGATCAACAGTTTAATCAACTTCGAACGGTTCTTCGAGGAATTCTGCTTAATGGCCTAAATAGGTAATGCCAGCTTTCAACAATTCCATTTACTGTTTTATATAAATTGTTACTGACATTAACTCCATATTGTAGAAAACTTCGAAAAGAATAAGCATCCTACCCCCAACATGGCCACGATCCTTGCTACCACCTCCACTGCTGGGAGAAAAAAGGGTTGAAGCCCTCATCTGTTGCAGCAAAATGGTGAGGGACCAAATGGAGAAGATCGCCGGTGGCTACTGCCAGGAGAAACAAGGGAGAATTCTCTTGAAGGCACAGAGGAAAAAATTGTAGAGGAGGTCCCAAGAAGAAACGTTGCTTCTTAGCCAACGGAGATGGTGGGTCAATGGCCACTCCGTCCTTCGTTCCAAAGTCCCTGCTGGAGAAAAGCTGATGACAGCTTCAATAGATGCGGTAAAGGGAGGCCAGAAGAGGCCAACTATTGTGGTACCTTAGGGTATGGGTCGTCGAAGAGGACCAGAACTTCGAGCAGGTTGACGGTTCCTGACTCGTCCAGCCAAAACTCACAGTCTCCCAACGAAGCGATGAACTGGCTCCAAAAGTTCTTATCATGCTTCCTCCAGAGGTTCAAACTGTCGCGTCCATATTTCATACAAGTTTTGGATTGATAGATGGCAGAGCTTCATGGAGACCAGCAATGCAGTGGACCTTTTCGCCACCATGGTCAACCAAATGGAAATGGCCTTTAGGGTGGCCATAGAGGCTGAAACCTTCTTTAAAAATCTTCAGAGTAAAAATAGAGAATTTGTGAATGAAGCTTCTTAGGTCGAAGAGGCAGCTAGCAAGGTCATGGCTGAAGCTGAGGCTGTGACAATAAAGAAGTAGCAAGCCGAGGAGTCTATGAAGCTCGCTTTGACATTGGCGAAAATAGAAAATCTAAAGAAGAAAGTACACTTTCTCCCAAAGTGAAGTGGGTTCCATGACGAAGCGGGTGTAGACTTCTAATACCCACCAGATGTTGGCTGCTGAGGCCTTGGAGAAGGCTAATAAAGAGAATGTTGCCTTAAAGTAACAGGTAAGGGAGTTGAACGTTAAAGTGTCTGACATGACAGAAGAGGTTGAGACGGCGAGGCAAGAAGCTCAATCTACTGGTGATGAAATTGTAAAGCACTACATTGCCAACTTCCACTTGACAGAGGTGTACCTAAGCTTTGCTAAGTACTGCTTATACCGAGATGGTGAAGTGGATTGAAGTTAACTCCCAAGTCGTCAATACCTCTGAGTCGAGGTCAGAATTTCTGAAAGAGAGATAACAAGAGCCTTAAACTCCGACAGAGGGTAGCCATGTGATCGAGATTGAAAGCGATGCTGCTGAAGAAACTTTTGAAGCCGTGGCTTCCAATGCTATTGTACCTTTTGTAGCTCCCCCTCCCCCTCCCCCACCTGTTTAGCTGATAGTTTTTTTTTTCATTTTCAATGTAAATGGATTCGGCTCACAATTGTAATTATCTATTCAATAAATAAAAATTCTATTTATCTATATGCTTGCGTTTCTTTTACTTTCCATACCTTTTGCTTATTTTACTGTTTTGCAATTCTCTTGAGTTTATTTCATTTGCAATTTGTTTTTCACACTTGTAATTTTGTGCAAGTGTTAGAAGGTCGCTTACCATTCTAACTTGACATCTGAGCCTGTTTGTACTTCGGCTTTATTGCACTTTGAATTTTGTAAAAGTGTTTGTAGTTCGCCTTTTAGTTATTTCCCAAGTATGGTGTTGAACGGTTCTCCCATGCTGAGGTTTTCTTAACAACTTTAGTTGTTAAGGGCATGTGCAATCCATTTTGCGAATAAAGATAGAGACTCTTTTGAGATCTACCTCTTCGTCGAAGTGTCCACGCTTCTCTGCATAGGGACAACTCATATATAAAGAGGCTTCTCCTTTGATATTTGTCAATAGGACGTACTTTTTTCTTTTGTTTTTTTGCCAACTTCTCTTAATTAAAACAAATTCAACTTTATAGAATTAAACATTCCCTTGAGCATGAGGTTGAGCAGTTTGCCCATATTAAGGTTTCCTTAACAACTTTTGTTATTAAAGGCATGGCTGCCCACTTCGCGAATAAAGATGTGGTCTATTTTTTATCTAGCTCTTCATCGAAGTGTCCACACTTCTCTGCGTAAGGACAATTCGTCTATGCAGAGGCTTTTCCTTTGAATTTTGTCAATATGAGGTATTTTTTCTTGGCAAGCATTTTAATAAAATGCAATTTCATTGAATCAAGAACAGTACAAACTATATATTTGCATTCTTACTCCTAATATTTTCGTAAAAACTCTGTGTTCCATGGATGAGGTTGTACCTTTGCATCCATATTTTCAATTTTATAAGTTTCAGGCCGAACCTCTTCTTTGATGCGGTAGGGGCTTTTCCAGTTGGGACCAAGGGTTCCTGCCCCATGTTCTTTAGAATATAAGAATACCTTCCAAAACACTAGTTCATTCAAGCAAAATGACTTCTTCTTTACTTTAGAATTGTAGTGTCTAGTTATTTTTCGTTGGTAGATGGTCAACTTTGCTTGAGAATAATCTTTCCTTTCTTCAAGGAGGTCTAGTTCGCTTCTTCTAATCTCATTGCTAAATATTCCGTTATATCTAAAATAACGAGGAGACGATAGTCCCACTTCAACTGGGCTCATAGCCTTAACTCTATAAGCCATAGAGAATGGAGTTTCTCCTGTAGCTGTTCTTTTCGTAGTTCGGATAACCTATAAGACTTGATGCAGTTTGTCGACCTAAGCCCATTTGGAAGATTTTAAATTTCTTTTCAGTGTGTTGATAGTCTTATTAACAGCTTTCACCTATCCATTAACCAGAGGGTGATGTGGGAAAAAGAAATGTTTCCTGATGCTCAGCTCTTCATATAAGTTTATGATCATTTTGTTGTTGAATTGTCGCCCATTATCTGAGACAATTGTATGGGGAATCCGAACCTACAAATGATGTTTTTCTATAAAAATTTGGAAGTGTTTACTTCAGTGATCTTGGAAAGGGGTTCGTCTTGTACCCATTTGGTAAAATAATCAATAGCGACAATCGTAAAGTTGAAATTGCCCTTTCCTTTAGGTAGGGAGCCTACAAGATTAATCCCTCATTTAGAAAATGACCAGGGGCTAGAAAAAATGCTTAGCTCTTGAGAAGACATCCTCTGAATTGTTGCGAAGCGTTGACACTTATCGCATCTCTTTGCAAACTGTTGTGCATCATTTTTCGGTGTGGGCCAATAATATCGTTATCTTAACACCTTTTGTGCTAAGGACCATCCTCTCGAGTGGTTTCCACATACCCCTTCATGAATTTCTCATAGCACATAGGTTGCTTGTGAGACCCTTATGAATCGGAGTAAGGGTAAGGCAAACTTCGTTTGTATAGCACATCCTCTTGCAAGACGAAGTGAGTTGCCCGTCTTCTGAATTTCTGTGCCTCCTCTTTTTCAGAGGGTCATGCTTGGTCCTTGAGGAGCCCTATTATTGGCTTCATCCATAGCAGAGTATCTTCGATCCACATTATCTATTCGCCTGTAGCAGTAGAAGGGCTATGAAGGTACTTTATGGGTACCATAGTGAGTAGTTCAGAATCTTCACTACTTGCCAATTTTAAAAAGCGTTGGCGTGAGCATTCTTTGTGCGTGGGATTTGTTCCAATTTAAATTTTTCAAAAATTGGAATGAACTCTATGACCAATTTAAGAAAAGCAGCCACGGACTTGTCTCTAGCTGAGAAATTGACTTAAACCTGGCTAACTACAAGCTGGGAGTCGCTGTTGATTACCAGTCTCTTTATCTGCATCTCTCTGGCTAATCTGAGGCCAACTAGGATGGCCTTGTATTCTTCTACATTATTGGTAGCCTTGAAGCCGAATCTCATGACACAATTGAGCTTATGTCCCTCTAGACTAGCCAAGACCACTTCAGCTCCAAATCTAGTGTCCCATGAAGAGATATCAATAAAAAGGTTCTATGTAGGAGGTTCGAAGGGTTCCACCTCTCTTCCATTTCTGGAATAGAGGTGAACTCTACCACGCCCTTGGTTTGAACACAATATCAAATTCGCTAATTTCCACTGCCCACATCAGTAATCTTCTCGAAGCATCGGGCTTCTACAGCAGTTGCTTGAGAGAGAAGTTTGTTAGCACGTGTATGAAGTGGGCCTAGAAATAATACTTCAATTTCTAGGAAGATGTTACCAAGGAGAGTGTTGGCTTCTCTATGTTTGGATAGCGAGTCTCTGTTGCCAAAAGTGTTTTTCTTACCTAATAAACGGGTAGCTAGTGACCACGTTCCTCTCTGATAAGAACTGAGTCGATTGCGTCTGGGATTACCGCTAGGTATAGCTGCAATGGTTCCTCAGCCTTGAGTTTGGAGAGGAGAGGAGCCTATCCCAAGTGGTTTTTCAGCTCTTGCAGCGCTATCTCGCATTCCTCTATACATTGGAACTTGTTTCCTCCCTTCATTAAGCATTTGTCTATTGCCTTTGAGACGAAGCGGTTTAATGCAGCCACACGTCCAGTGAGGTTCTGCACCTCTTTAGGTTTCTGAGGTGATCTCATTTCAATCAAGGCTTTGATCTTCTTTGGGTTGGCTTTAATGCCTATTTGATTGACCATGTAGCCCAAAAATTTTTCAGAGGCAACTCCAGAGGCACATTTCGTAAAGCCTTATCATGTATCTCCATAATATTTGGAAAGTTTCGCTGAGGTGCTTGACATAATACCTCTGTTGTCTTTCCAATAAAGTCAGGGAACATCTTATTGACAAGTCTTTGATAAGTGGCCCCTGCATTTTTTAACCTAAAGAGCCACGACTTTATAACAATAAAAACCATTTTTCGTTATGAAGGAAGTATGCTTTCATTAGTTAGGAACATCGAGATCTAATTGTACCCAGAATAGGCATCCATAAAATTAAGTAGGTCGTGTTTAGCTGTCGAGTCCACTAGTTGGTCTATTCAAAAAAGTGGAAAGCTATCATTAGGGCAAGCTTGATTTAGGTTTGAGAAATCCTCACAAACTTTCCACTTGCCATTGTGCTTTTTGACCAGGACAGGGTTGGAGACCGACTTTGGATACATCGATTCCTTAATAAAGTGATTATCGATTAACTTCTTTACCTCTTCGCCTAAGGCTTTGTATCTCTTTGTATCGAGGGCTCTTCTTTTCTGTCTATGAGCTGTAACCTTAGGATCAATTTTCAAGTGGTGGTAACTAACTTTTAGATCAATGCCAATCATGTCTTCATGCTTCCAAGCAAAGACGTCCAAGTTTTTGCGCAAGAAACTTTTCAGCTTTTCCTTGGCCTCTAGTGGCAGATTTTTCCAACCTTCAAACGTTTGGAAGGATATCAGGATTTACTTAGAAACTCTCAAATTCCTCTACTGGGCTGTTTGAGGCTCGCAATTGATGATGCAAGAGTCTAGTTCCTCCAAATTAGTTGTTTTTTTAGTAACTCTTCCCTTTTTAGGGAATACGCACGATTCTTGGACAACCTCTTCTTCTGAGGTGCTTATGGCTCCAAGGACTGCCTTTTCTTTAGAGGCATCCATTATTTCGACGTCTTTCCCTTGTTCAGGGTTATGCCATTGTTTAGGGACATCATCCATGTCAGTGTTTGTTAAGATTACATTAACACTTTCTGGTTCTACTTTTCTAAAGGAGATTGAGTAGCATTTCCTTGCACTCATTTGGTTGCCTCTTACCATGGCAATTTCATTTTCTATTGGGAACTTCATACATATATGTTGAATAGACATAATGGCCCATAATTCCTTTAGTGTCGACCTCCCAAGCACTCCATGGTAAGCGAAGAAGTTGTCCACCACCAGAAATTCCATAAAGTGATGTGCAGTTAAGGGTGCTATCCCCATCTCTATTGTTAGAGTGATTTACCCCTTAAGATGATACTATCACTAGTGAAGCCATACAAGGAAAAATTCATTGGGGTCATCTCGTGGTCAGCTTCTATTTTATCAAAGGTGGCTCCAAAGATGATGTTAACGGAGCTCCCATTATCCACTAGCAACCTTTTTAGGCCATTGCATGATACAACAACCCTCACTACTAGGGCGTCACAATGTGGATAATGTATACCAATTGCATCATCTAGGGTAAATGTGATAGGTTGAACCCTTCTCTCGGTGGAGGGTTGGTTGTTGTTAACTATGAAGCTCGCCATAGGGGGGCTCTCGCTTCCCTTGCATAACTTCTTTGGGAGTTTCTAGATTCTCCCCAACATATGAGCTTCAAAAAATTGTATAACTTCCTCGGATAGGTTTATAGTCAATATTAGCTAAGGGGCTTCTTCTCTGTATTTGACCGTCCTCGGGTCTTTCCCGATCACTGTCTCTCCTTTGATGGACGCCTTTCAATTGGGGCACATCGGCTCATCATTCCTAGAATGTTGGTTCTGCCTAGGGAGAACGTCTCTTCGGAGGTGCCTATTTTTCTATCGATTGTTATTTTGAAGGTATATTGAAATATCTCTACAGCCAGCAGTGTTATAGCTAGGTGAGTGGTGATTCGTATAGTAGAAGGGCATTTTGTCCCTATTTCTAGGTTCAGCGCCTCATCTCCTACCTTCCTCCCATTTAGGAGAATCATTGGTAGAGTTGTCCTTGGTACATTTTAATACTAGGATTCACTTCCTCATAAGCCAAAGTAGGCACTATGCTTAATGTCACTACAGCCAATGCCTGTCCTAGATTGAGAGAGGTCGACTGTCCAACCTGGTGGTCCATTAAATGTCAGGTCTGGCCTATTCCTCTTTGTATTTGGGAAGGTAAGAGTCCTTGATTTGCCCTATTCCTATGATCTCTTAATTTTTCATTGATGATCTTCCGTCCTATCATTTCTAATTAGGCGTCATAACTGGTAGGGTCTTTGTTTTGTAAATCTCTCCAGAAGAGAGAGTTCATGTCCAGTCCTCCCCTTAGGGCTATCAAAGCTCCTCTATCTGTAACTTGCACACAATATGTCATTTCATCAGTGAAATGGGAAAAAAGCTTTTCAATGACTCGCCTTGTTGCAGTCTCATGTCCTACAGGCCCTATATTGGCCCTTCACCTTCCTTGCTTGTTGCAAAGCACTTAAGGAAAGTTTTCTTAAAGTCTAGCCAACTTCAAATGCTTCTTTCTGGAAGTATGGTATACCATATTTCAGCCACTCCACTTAGAGTTAAGTGGAATGCTCTACACTTTATGGTGGGAGTGGCTCCTCTTAGGCTCATGTGAGTCTTGAAGCTATTGAGATGCTTCGCAGGACCACCTCTTCCATCAAACTTGGGAATTTTAGGGAGCATGAAGTTGTTTAGATAAGGGCATTCCAAATCCCTTGCGAAAATGGTAGATTGTCATTGTCGTCAAGATTGCAGGACCTTTGTGGCTCGTCTAAATCTTCATCTTCCCTAACCTGAGTTCTTGGGAATGGTCGAAAAGGTCATACTTGATTCCTATCTAGTTCCGCTTTCCTATCTCGTTTGTTCCTAGGGAGGATTATGAGGCACATCGTTATAAACAAGTTCAGATTGTCTTTCAAACCGAGGAGGTTCTTCTGCCTATTTTTAGGTATAGTGGGAGGTGGAGCTTGCCTATTTCTAGGCAGCCCTGGGCTCAGCCTGCCAAAGATACTTATAGACCTTTAGGACATACCTTCCGGATCATAATTTGGAAGAAAGTTGAATGGGACCTCAATAGGTCGGTCAATGTCATAGTTGGTAGATATATCAACCCCGACTTCCTTTTCCTGGGGAGCTTCCTCCCTTGCAGAATGATGGTAATCAGCCATTTAGGTTTAGACCTCCTCTTTATTGTGGTAATAGTTTCCTTATAAAGGATCTTGAAATCAATTTTCTTGGATTGCATATGGAGGAACTAGGTATCTTCATTGGCCCTGCATGTTCCTTAGAAGTTCATACATAGCCATGTTCTGTTGGGTTATATTTATCATGTTTGTAGCCATTGTAGCTACCTCCCTAGTGATCTGGCAGCCATCCTAGACCTACCTCGTCTGTGCTGTTGGTGAAGTCGATTGCATAGCTAGGACAGTATGCAAGAGTCCCTCCTCTTCAGGGTGTTCCCTGCCCTTCGAAGTGCAGATTCTTCATTTTTCAAACTCATGATCATAAGCTTTTTCCGGACAAATTATATTCCTTTTTTTCAAAGATTATGCTAGCCTTGTATCAAATGATTTATCTTGGACTTTCTCAACAGTTCTTTCTTAAAAAACAATTCATTTTTCCAAAGGCTTGAAAACCACTTCACAGTAAGAGTTGCTTCCAACTGGCTTTCTCTCACAGGATTTTCGTGATTAAATGTGTGGTTTCCCACAAACGGCGCCTATCGTTGACCTTGTTTTTCATAACACTAACGTGGACAATATATGTTGGGCTCACTCACACTAAGTCAAGCAAGTTTCAACATGCTTTGATAGGAAAATCAGATGGAGAAATGGGAAGCGTGAACGCGGAGATGCTTTATGGCGGAGACAAAAGTGTTCGAGCACCAGCGGTAGTGACTAAAATGATTATACTAACAAATAATCACCAACCAAGTATCAATAACCTGAGATCGAACTAAAAATTATAGAATAAACAAGAGAGTATATTGAGAATATTTTCCTGAGTGTATTCTTTATGCATTCGAATCAATATTTAAAAGACATTTAGGCAGTGCTTCAACACATGAGCTTCAGCCTTTGTTTGACTTTTTGCATTCACCAATTGGGTCTTTGTTGACTTTTCTTTCCGCGTGGAGTGCGATGTGACACTCTGACTAGAGCCTCGCGGCAAGGCGTAACAATATCAATAAAAATAATCATAAGGAGTGTGACGGCAGAATTTTTTCCCTCTTTCAACACGTGAAATTTAGCAATCGATAAACAGTCAAATCAGTTACCTAACAAGATTTAGACCCTATTTGAACTCCATTCTAATTTGATACATTTTTGTTTCTCTTCTTTTCAATCATATATTTTCAATAAAATAATATTACATGCATATTCAAACTTTTACATTCTTCTTTAACCACAAATTTTTCAAAAAAAATCACCATTCCACAATACATTTTTTCCTAAAATTTGATTTTAATGGAGCCAAAACAAAGGCTTAATTTTGGCCTTCTAGTATTAACCAATAACACCCCATTGTTATTATATTACAAACCACAATATTTATTATATGCATCACATTTTAATGATAAAAAACGATTCTCAATTTTTGTTACTTATATTCTTACTTTCTTGTCTCATTAACTTTGAATTAATTAGGGTATCTTGTCTATGATGATGATTTCTAATTATAAAACGTTCACATTTTTTATTACTTTTTACCCATATTCTTACTTTTCTTGTCGCATTCTTATCGTTAACTTTGAATTAATTAGGGTATCTTGTCTTTAATTTAATGATAATTTTCGTCTAATATTCTGCTCATGTGCATTAAAATGAGGGGCAAAAATTTATCAAACTTTTGTATTTTTTATTTATTTTACTTATCTAAAAATACGAGAGGCAATTATTCATTTTATAAAGGAAAAGTTGCAGCAGCGGTCCCTAATCTTTTCAATATTTGCAAACTTTACCCTAATATTCAATTTGTGCCAGCGGATATCCCAAGTCATTCATAAATATGTAACTGAAGTTCATCTAAATGGAAACCGTCAGTTGACCAAGAAAAATAGTTTTTGACCAAATTGAGAGGGGTAAAGTGGTAAGTTTAAATTGAATACATTAAAAAAATAAACAAAAAACCAATAAATAAATAAGAAATAAAAAAGGGTTGTCTTCTTCACCAACCCCCCATTCCTACCTCCATCCTACACCCTCTTTCCCAACCCCAATGAAAATCAACCACCAACATCGACATCACCTTTCGCGCCATAGCTGACATCTTCGTCGACAAATGCATACAATGCTTTTCGATTTGAACATATACAACATGTTAAACCCCAATTTCATGTGGATCAAACACCCAAATTGAACTGGTTTGATTTTCTTGGATTTTTCTCGAAAAATCCATTGAAACTGAGGTCTATCTTCAACAGCTTTGTCAAACTTCCAATGGATTCTGGCACAATCCTTTGAACCTATTTTCACTCAAATCAAGAACCTTCATTTTGATCAAATTCTTGAAAACATTTGAAGAAATTTTACCTTCAAAGGTGGGTCCCATAAGAACTCGCCCTTCTCACCAAACATACAAAATTCATAATATAAAAGCCCATCCATGTTCATTCCCCATTTCCTCATGTACAACCTTTCCAAAGCAAAAAAGTACAACTCTCCTTAACACACACCCTTCAATGGTGCAAGCTGCACATAACTCTATTCTTCCCAATAAATCTTCTTTTATTCCTCAAACCCAAAATTCTCTTTACACCAATTCTTCCTTTCTTACTATCAGATCTACAATCAAACACATTTTAGCAGTCCAAGTTGCGGACTCTCCAAGTTCCAAAAGCCCCATTGTCTCAAAATCCAAATCTCTCAAGCTAAAGTCACCAGCTGCAACCACCACAAATACCAAGGCTCCTTCCAAGAAATGGGCGTTGGACAGTTGAAAATCGAAGAAAGCAGTGTAGCTGTCGGAATACCCGAACGCTGAGGAGCTTGAGTAGGTTCTCAAGACCCGTAATGACTTTCCTCCGATTATGTTCGCCAGATAGGCTCAGAGCCTCGAGGAG
>CAIGRO010166978.1:0-10800 GCA_903798355.1 Fraxinus baroniana | reverse complement strand
ATTATTTAAATATTTAATTCATACTTGATTTTTGATTAGATAAAACTTATACCTGAATTTTGAATTAGGAAAGTTTAAACCGCTGATTTTTTTGTAATTTCCACTTTTTCTATACGTCACAGACCTGTCCAGCTCGACCTATTTTACACTCCCATCCGTATTGGCATCGTATTCATGCCCAAGGGTAATTTTTGGACGCAGGTCTGTTAATTGATCCAGGCCTGAGGCCCAAGTAAGGTACAGGCTAGGCCCAGGTTTTTAACCAGGCCTAAAGACCCAAAATCTAGTTACAAGAGGAAGCCCATTTTATCTATTACATTATCTCCTCCATTAAAGAAAATCAGTTTTGCTTTGCTAATAATGGCTGCTTGCATTTCAGCGGCAACGCCGTCATCTTTGATTCTCCCGTCTGAATTATTACCAAGTAAAGGAGATAAACCCGTTTCTGTATCATGGTCTTCCTCCTTTCAACACCTCAAGCTTTCAATACCAACCACTTCAACTATCACTCTCAAAAAGGTATTCATTTATCATTTCAATTTTTGAAGGTTTTTTAATTTTACAATTGGGTCTACGTTTTAATGTACGTTTTGATTTGTCTTCTTCGAGTTTGGAGTCTGGAACTGATTATCAATCTTTTGTTTCTAATTGTGTGTGCCATCAATCTTCAATTCGACCTAGAACAATTGATATTGAGCGGTGTAGTTTCTATTGCATTTAGCATTTCATTTAGTTATCTTCAATAAGTGTTCTTAAGGTTAATGGATGTTCTAGTTTTATAAACTCATAATTGGTCCATTAGGACAAGACACAAGAGTAATAGAAGATTATCGTGCTAAATGTGAAATTGCTGATTTTAATTGAAAAAAAATTAATTTTATATGTAGGCTCTATCATCTTTCTGCATTCTACTTGGGAGTTATGGGTGTGGATTTGAAAACCGATTCTGACAGTTCCCCTTTCTTTTTAACTTCTGATCCTTCTAAGAATGCCTTTTTTTTAACTAGAAAACTTTTTCTATTGTTCCAGTTTTTGGGAAGTTAGACACACTCCCTTAATTTTCCCTACAGCAATCACTAGATTCTTATATTTCTATGTCATTATGAACTTAGTAGGTCTTGTTTAAATGCAGGCATCGGATTCTTATTGTTCAATGTTTTAGTACCTGTTTATCTCCTTTCTCTTGTATGGTTTCTCAGTCTCATTTTAAATCTTAGTCTTAGGACTCTAATTTGCACAACAGAAAAGTTTTGAAGAGCCTAAACTTCAATCTCTGTGACAGAGACACGTCTGTAGCAGATTACATTTGCTTAAAATGACATGTCAGCTGCAAAATGAAACATATCATATAAATGAGAAGCCACATAGATAAAATTGCAGATAGCTCGTCTTTTGAGGAATGGACGACACAGTGTTGAATCTCGTTTCTATAGTTCGGGCCTGAAGTAGGGGTTGCTTAATTGGTCAGGCTTTGAGTTTGTTTCTCAATGGTCACCAATTCGAGTCCCCTCAGCCACTGAGGTGAGTACTTGTTGTAAACTTCAGGGATTCTTGGGATTAGTCGAAGTGCGCACAAGTTGGCCGGACATCCACGGTTATCAAAAAAAAAAAAAAAATCGGTCAAATGCCCACATAATTTATTGATGTTCTGCCAGTGCAAAGAAACACGTCTTTCCATAAGATTGTGAGGAAATCACATGAAATGTGCCCTCTGTTAGCTCTATAACAGCTTTACTTTGCTTGTAAATGATGAAGAAATTTCAAGTTACTGGGATACTTGCTAGTTTTGATGTGCTGTTGAAATCCCTCAAGTTAGCCTTTTAGGTAGAAAATATTGCACTTGCATAAAAGTGCATATGTATCACATCTTCATCTTGTGTAGAAAGCTTAGCAAATTTGTGATCCTTCTTCATCTTCTTTCCTCAACTATTGATAGTTTGAGGATGGAGGCTATCTTGACGCAAATGATGAAAATAACAAACAGGACACAAGATTTAAAGGGAAACTAAGATCCAGAGTTTTATTTTTATTTTTTTTGAATTTCAAATTATTAAATGGAGCAATAAGTATAACCTTCTGCTTGGCATTAGTTAGTTTGCTGTTCAGGTTCATGTGAAGCCTATACAGTTGATTCTTCTGTTTCTCCTTCTCCCCTACACCCAACCTCCACCCCTGCCACTAATTTTCCATGCTTCTATTTTCGTTTCTTTGTATTCTTCTAAGTCGGTCATAAACCCAAATGAGTAGTGATATTTAGACCCTTGTGGCATTAAACACCAGTCAATGTGGCATTGGGGTCATTGCCACGTTTTCCAATGAATAAAATTGCATCCCAACTTTATTGGACAATATCAGTGTTCTAAAAAGCATAAATCATGGCTATGCATGCAGGCGAAGTTTCATGTTTTAGGAGCTTAAGCAAGCCTATGCGAGGCTTAGGCGTAGAAAAGCGTTTTTTAATTTTAATAATTTTAAAAATCATTTAATAATTAAAATAATCCATATCAAATATCTAGGATTATAAAATACTATATTTACTTAATAATTCTTACCATTAGTTAATTATATAATTTTCAAGTTTTCGAAATGCAAAAATTAGTATATTTTTCATAGTTTCAATTTTCAACTAAACAAATCCTACTTATAGATATTTTAGGAGCTTAATACATGCTTTTGGAGTTTGCAACAAAATAACGAGTTTCAATATCATAATTACATAATGTAGATAGCATCGTAGCTTCAATCTTATTTAACTATTTAGATAAAGTCATTTTTAGCTTTTGTACAGATAAAATCCTTCAAAAACTTGAAATTAAAGTCAAATGGTTTTTTTTTTAAAGAAGACAAAAAAATTAATAAGCTAAAGTCAAATAAGACTTTTTAAAAAAATGGAAAAAAAAAATAACTAATAAAGCGCGTCTAGAGAAGACGAAAGAGAGGAAGGAAAAAATTCAATCGTTTCGGAATTGGAAAAAAAAAAGCATCTAGGCGCGAAACAAATGCGTTTTGCTTGAGCTTTGAGCACCTAGACGAGTTTTTTAGAACACTGGACAATATAGACCGGTGACTAACACCACTATAGCTAATATATTCCCCCTAGATACATGCTTAGCCTGCAAACCAAGCACCTTCAGTAATTGACTGCAAAATTATGTATTGGCATTCACTTCCTGGCCCCCTCCCTCTTTTTTATAGACTGTAAGTATGTATTGACACTTATTGTGATCAACAAATTCAAGTCATTAGTGATTCTCAATTGCTACGTGTTTGTTCATACATGTAGGGGCTGGTTGTTGAAGCTGCTTGGACACGGAGGTCTCGTAGTGAAGCTGCTAAGAGGCCTAACCGAAAATCATGGAAACAAAGGACAGATATGTATATGAGACCATTTCTATTGAACATTTTCTTTTCCAAAAGATTTATCCATGCAAAAGTCATGCATCGAGCAACCAGCAAAGTGATATCGGTGGCTACAACAAATTCTAGGGATCTCAGAAACACATTACCATCCCTCACAGACAACAATGCATGTCGTGTAATAGGAAAGCTGATTGCTGAGCGGTCAAAGGAAGCTGACGTGTTTGCAATGTCATATGAGCCCAACAAGAATGAACGGATCGAGGGTAGGCTTGCTATCATTCTTGATACCATCCAGGAGAACGACATCATATTTGTTTGACTTTTTACTCTTCTGGGATTTGAGCTGCTACTTCCATATATTTCTAGGCTAGTTTAATGTAATGTAAATTTTGCCAATTTGATGAGGCTATGGACAGGTGGGGGTTGTATTTTCTCGCTAGTTCATCTTTGTTCTACAGAGCTGTTACTCTTTAACAATTCCCCTTCATCTCCTTGTTTGTTTGAGATTGTCGAGAAAGATGGTATAAAAGGTAGCCATGATCAAAGACATTTAGGTAGTAGGGTCAAGATTAGGTGTTCTGGAGTCGATCTTTAGGATCAAGACTATGCATGTCTTCTTGTGTTCTGATCTTTGACTAACCAAAGCAGATTTAAGCTATGTGATAGAAAAGGAAGGTATGGCCAAAGGCATAATTAGGATCCATGTTGGGCTCTGTGGAGTTGTAATTTGGTAAGCATAATATCAGTATTCATTATGTCTTTCTTTATGTAAACTCTTGCTCTAAAAAACTGAAGCAAATTAGGGATGCAGTGTTTCTAATTTCGAAGTACTACTCCACGTCTTTCATACTAGTGCTGGATCCAGCCTTGTATGATGAGTTTATTACATGAACGAAAGGAAAATTGCATCAAATTTTACAGGGCATATCGGAAAAATATGAGTTTTTTTTTTTTTTGAACTTAATGATTTGCTATTGTTTCTATACCAAAGATTCTATTATTTATTCCAATTACTGAGGCTCCTGCAAGAATTTTTCGATGGCCATCACCCAAACCATTGACGAGAAAACTCGCGTCAACTAGTTACACTGTTCCGGTCTGAGCCAATTCAAGAAAATGTTCAATCCACCAGCAATTCTGATTTTTGTTCCTTCTGCTCCTTTCATAGGCTATCTGTTTTTGAAATGGTTTCCAAGCACTGGGTGTAATGAATTTTAAGATTGCCATCGCATAAGATCAGATCCAGCCCAAAGGGTTAGCTAGTGGTGTGATACGACAGCATCCCATAATGTTAACAAAAAAAATTCCTCTTCTTCAACCCAATGTGAAGAAAAATTGGACCAATTTTTAATTTATTGTTCATTTCAGAAAATTAATCCATTAGCCCACCTACTATTTTATTTTCTTAATTATAACAGATGGGCACTTTTTCAGATTTCGCAACCAAAAGCTCTGCAGAAAATCATGGGAAAAAGGTACCATGCACAGATCAAAACTAAGGAGTCACATAAGAAAGGGAAATTTACTGTAGAAGTACAGAAATCTTATTAGGAGAAGTCGCTCATATAATAACAATACTGAGGCAACATCCTCAACAATATAATTTTCTGGTTCGCAAAATAATCAAAGCAAAAATAATATGTGAATTTTCTATGTCAACTACAAATTGATAAAGTAAATGAACGTCCTGATATTCTGATCAAAATATTAAACCATTAACCATCTGCACAAGAAAAACTATAGAATGTGAGCAAACGTCCTCACTATACGACGTTGATATATAATTGGCAGTAATTCCAGTACAAATGCCAAGTGTTTGGACTAAGCCATTACCTAGACACAAATCTGGTGTGATATTTTGGATAAGGCTTGAATCTTTAAGCATCAACCTATGACAAACCATGAAGGAAATTTGTATTAGATTCTGACTTGACAAACATAGGAAGCCTGAAAAGGCTGAGACTATTCCTCTTCTTCAACCCAATGTGAAGAAAAATTGGACCAATTTTTAATTTATTGTTCATTTCAGAAAATTAATCCATTAGCGCACCTACTATTTTATTTTCTTCGTTATAACAGATGGGCACTTTTTCAGATTTCGCAACCAAAAGCTCTGCAGAAAATCATGGGAAAAAGGTAACCATGCACAGATCAAAACTAAGGAGTCACATAAGAAAGGGAAATTTACTGTAGAAGTACTGAAATCTTATTAGGAGAAGTCGCTCATATAATAACAATACTGAGGCAACATCCTCAACAATATAATTTTCTGGTTTGCAAAATAATCAAAGCAAAAATAATATGTGAATTTTCTACGTAAACTACAAATTGATAAAGTAAATGAACGTCCTGATATTCTGATCAAAATATTAAACCATTAACCATCTGCACAAGAAAAACTATAGAAAGTGAGCAAACGTCCTCACTATACGACGTTGATATATAATTGGCAGTAATTCCAGTACAAATGCCAAGTGTTTGGACTAAGCCATCACCTAGACACAAATCTGGTGTGATATTTTGGATAAGGCTTGAATCTTTAAGCATCAACCTATGACAAACCATGAAGGAAATTTGTATTAGATTCTGACTTGACAAACATAGGAAGCCTGAAAAGGCTGAGACGGGGGATAGTAGCAGTATAAGCATTTCCACGAAGGTGTCTTTTTATTGTAATCAAACTATTTCTTCCTATCCTCAAATTGATGAATCAATACGGAGTTGAAAACAAAAAATTTAGAAGATCAATTTACGAGCATAACCTAAATAAATAAAATAATATGACTAATAAAACAATTGATTTCTTGCTACACTACAAAATAAATTCTGCCATTAAGGCAATACGCGCATTGATACTTGCACCATTTCCCAATTTCGTATTCCCTATTACATTCCCTTGAAGTAATGTTACGAAGCTTTACCTTGTCAGTTGATGGGGTAAAAACAGCTTTGACTGCCTCAAAAACTTCTTCAATGGGTTGTGCAGCATCAATCTAAAATCAAAAGCAATATCAATTTCCATCTCAACCCTTTTTTGGCCTAAAAGAATCCCCCCATAGGGTGGGAATTGGAAGGAAGAATCTTGATGAGAAATAATCTTATTACCTTTCGAACCTTCCCTTTGGAATCGTAATATTCAATCACGGGAAGACTGGATTCCATGTAAACCTTAAATCGCTTCCTTATTGTCTCAATGTTATCATCTTCTCTACCCTTCAAGATACAAAAAGAAAGGAAAACGAAGGAGGCAGAGTAAATAAAAATGCAAAGGAAAGATATCACATGAAAACTGCAGATAAATGGAAAGTCAGCAGAAATTTTAGATTAAGAGAGAAAAGAAAGACATTAACCTGGTTCCTGTTCAACAGACGTTTCTCCATTTCTTCTTCTGAACAATCAAAGAAAAGCACAAATTCTGGCTCAATTCCAGTCTGCAAAAATTAAGATAGTCACTAAACCCTGAAATTGGTGCACAATACATATGATAAATTAAATGCCTTTCTCTAGAATCCACAATGCAATTAGGATTCTGTAAGCCTTTAAAAATATTGGAAAAAAGAAACCATATTTCCATTAAATGCATAAAATATGTGAAAACAAGCAAAAAGAAGATATAAAATTATGATTTTAACAAAAACTGAGGGTGGAAGAAGAGGATAAATAGAAAGACTTACAACAGACTCAAAGTTAGCACGATTCTCCTCATTACGAGGGAAGCCATCTATAAGAAATTTGTCGTTGTCATTTTCCTGCATTGCTCGTTGGAGTAGCTTAATTGTCACCTCTGATGGTACAATTTTTCCCTCCTTAATCATGTTCTGAATCATTGTCCTATATATCACAGGTCAATTATGAATAAGACTAATAAAATATTTGAAAAGGAGAATCTTGACATGTTCCATGAAGCCTTGACGTTTGAAAAATAATACATTCATACTAGTTTTCTATAGTGATTTTACTTGAATTCAAAATCAATACGCAGATGACCATGCATTTACTACACTTCAAATCTCGAAAAATCAACCTCGATTGACCAAGACAATTACTTGATCCACAATACAAGAGAACAAGATAACCAAGAACTTATTTTGTACAAAGAATATAAAGAGAATCGATCAGGGATTTAGAAAAAATTAGTTGTAATGTATTTCTTTTCAAAGAGCTAAAGCATGTTAATAGAAAAGAATTTTAGTGCAGCGAGGATGTACCCATTTTCAGAACCAGATTTTATTTCTGCACGGAGAAGATCACCAGCACTGAGATGGGTGTATCCAAAGTGTTCTACAATATTTGCACACTGAGTTCCCTTACCACTGCCAGGGCCACCTGCTCCAGTTTATTGGTTAAAAATTAACGTTATCAGAGGTGTTTGATTAATCTAAATAAAATATGAAGGAAACAGCATGTAGGACACCGACTTGGGAAAATACAACACGGTAATTTTCACATCCAATACTGCTTTATTATTATTATCATTATTATTACCCGTTACCCGTATCCACAAGACAAAAAAGAATATCAATAACTTGATCGACATCCTGGAAGGCAGACACATGAATGATGGTGATATATATTCAGATACCACAATTTGAAAATGGAGCACTCACCTAGGACAAAAACAACTGTAACTTTCTTGTTAGTTGGTACGCTTCCATTTGCTTCCTGCAGTGTTACTGCATCAAATTAATACTCTAAAGAAAATAAGTTCTCGAAATCTGCACAAGCATATCCTTCGTGCACATTTATACAAGTCGCTGCTTATCTTAGTTAAACCTAGATGGTGAAATAAGTATCCAAATGAATTTTGCAGGGAAGACCAACTCATAGTGCTAAATTAGTGACTAAACAACCATTAAGTTATATGCAAGTCTACAACATTGTAATTCACAACCATGAGATTTTCTGGGTTTTAAAGAAAGTACATGCTTCATTTTACTTGAGTCAATCTATTGCTAGTCTAGTTAATTCGAATTGTACTATCAAATTTCAAGATAGTTCATAATTTTGAAAACTACTAGGCCTAGGCCTATAGATGTTGTCCGGAGTCTTACCAGAAGTCCTTGGGAACAAAATCGAGTCCCAAAAGAGTCAGGAGTAAGAAACCTTAAATTATTATTATACTGTATCCTCAAGTATTAAGAAAAATGTTTTAGTGCCCAACCTATATGCCAGTGCATTATTTCTTACTGTAATGTGAGCTCTAAATTGTAGATTTTAGACATGGGTATCCTTCAACACCTATCTTGTATCTTACTCGAGAAACAGGATAGAAGCATAACTATCCAAAATTACGCTATTTCTTTGACTGCTCTTATAATGTGTCACAAACTCTAAGAAGCAAGGACACTTGTCAACTAATTGCATACCTATGTCCGATATGTATCCAAGTTTGGATACACTTAGACACACTCTAATACGTATATGATACTTGTTTTTAATTATTTTATATTTTTTACATTTTTTAAATTTTTGATATGTGTTGGACACGATATGATATGTGAACAAGATGAGTTTTATTGGTTATAACTCTTCTAAAACTTATTATTATTAATTGTAGATGACAGTTATTTTTTGTAATAGATAACTATTCTTATTATCAATAACTTATTGAAAATAGATAATATTTATTAATTAACAATTTCAAACAAAGCAAATGTGTTATAAGATAATAGATAACTACACAATATACACTTATTATTGAAAACATATATAGTATTAAATAATTGACAACTAAAATTTTATATTAACTGACAACTATAGTTTATTATTGGAAATACACATTAGTATTAGAACTTTTAATACATGTAAAACTGTGTTAATAATTGACAATTATATTTTATTATTAGATATACATAATAGTTTTAAAACTTTTAATACATCAATAATTGACAACTATACACACACACACATATACGTGTATATATATGCATACAAATCTGTGTATCCTAATTCTTTTTTAAATTTTTTACTTGTGTCCCTTGTATCGTATCCGAATCCATGCTTCTTAGCACAAACTTAGAAGAACAGCTCCATGCAATTATGTTATTTTGTAACATTAATTACAATCAAATCCAAAGATCAACTAACCAACTAGTCTAGCTTTTATCAAACTCGAGAAGTCAATTTTTTTAGCTTGGCCAAATCCAAAATTCAATTAACTGGAAATGTATAATTAACGATGTTCTGATGTATATTCTCCCTTGATGAACAGAGATATTCAAACCACCTTATCTAGAAAAATAACTTCAAGGCTATAAACTTAAAAAGTCAATGACATCTCTCTTTCTTTCTTAAGAAAAAATAAGAGAAACAGACGGAATATCGACTTTAGAACCATAAACAGCTTTTAAAAGACCACATTACTTATATCTGAAAATTCGGAACTAATTTAGGTATATAATGCTTGACCAGAAATTTAGAGAGGTATTACTGTGCTTAAGCATATTATCAGGCTGAAATCTGTAAAAAAACCAAAAATAATGGTGAAATAAGATAAAAAAAAAATACCTTGTTTGCAGCATCAACGACAGTTCCCATGAGTGCGTATTAAGTTGTGTTCTAACTTTATCTGCACACAGCCCATGAATGCTAAGGCAGTTAGACTAACATTTTCATTTCGTTCTCAATTTTTGCTGTACAAATTTTTGAAATGAACTGCACTAACATCTGAAATTTAAGTAATATAAATCTTCCATAAATGCATAAAACTGACCAGCCGAAGAAAAATTAAAAAAGAAAAAGAAACGCTGCTAAAGGATATTTTGCAATAGAGGCCTAGCACATGTCAATTCTCATATTCGTTGGGCTTCAAAGATCAGTGGGTATATGCTTGAAATTCTTTAAAGACAACCTCTAATATAGATATCCATCACTTCCTAAAATCCTACAACCACTAATCATATATTAACTCCATGAATCATCTTATCTTGCAACACAGCCATTTCAGGACCATAACTGGCAAACATGACAAATCTAATGTGAAATGCAAGTGCAATCAACAAAATAAATATTTTATAAAACACTAACAATAGAATAATATAACATTTATCACTGAGATTTTGAAAAATGAAAACAAATTTTGGACCACATATAGCACATAGTTCAAAGCTTAAGATCATGCAGCAGATAAAGTAGAACTATTAGCTTAAGAAGCTTGGAATAGGACATGGACAAAGACGCAAACGTGACTCCTTATTAATAGTAGGCCTGTAAGATGCTTGGACAGGTTGAATGTATTTTTGAATCAAGTTACTTAATAAGATTAAAAAAGAATTCATGTAATTCAAAATGTAACTTTAGAAGTAGCCGAACAATAATAGAAGTCATGAGCATTATGAACCCTTGGGTCGTACTCTCTTTACTATTCTTTTTCTTCTAGCCACTTAAACCATTTTTTCCGATATTTGTCTTGCTTTCACCCAAAACTTTGTAACGCAGAAG
>CAIGRO010166970.1:0-13993 GCA_903798355.1 Fraxinus baroniana | reverse complement strand
GGGGGGGGGGGGGGGGGGGGGGGGGGGGGGGGGGGGGGGGGGGGGGGGGGGGGGGGGGGGGGGGGGGGGGGGGGGGGGGGGGGGGGGGGGGGGGGGGGATCCACATACTCCACACATATCGCTATGTCGCGAGCAGACTATTTTATCTCTACCTCATGTAGCCTAGCAAGATTGCCACAGGTCATATATGTGCTCAAGATGGCATCTACGTGCAAGTAATTGTGCTTATGATGAGCTTGCCCTACACGAAGGAAAGAAGTGGCATAATTCGTTTTATATATTTGGTCAATGTTATTAACAATCAATGGGGAATGTGTATAAATCCATGAAATTTGCATTTGCAATCCTACCAAAATGGCGATGATTTTTATTTATTTTTGGCTTATTTTCCATCATTCTATAAAATAGAGATATACATGTCATGATTTATGATCATATAGAATAACAGTACCATACAGCCTACAAATGAACTAATTTGAGATTATTTCTCGTACTATTTTAGAAACTGCCTTTGAGACATCTAGATAATTTAGCCGACACGTTCCGAGAAGAAATTCCGGAAGTTCTTCCTCTGTGTCACCCTGCAAATTCAGCACAAATCTCAACCCGAAAACAACAGATATATGGTTCACAAGTATCTATGAATTCTTCTACTCAAATGTCATACACTATCACTCTCTTAAGCAACAAAATATGGCTTGCAGGTATGTATGGATTCTTCCACACAGATGTAATGCACCTCCATTAGTTACATTCCTGCTTCTTAGGAAGTATAATCGGCAAACTAAGCCTTATTTCCAATCAATTTGGGGTAAGTTAATGAACGGTTTTTTCGACTCTTTTCAGTTCATTACTAGACCTTACTAAAAGATCTAAAGCAACTTAAACATGGTTTGCAAGAATCTATATAAATTATTTGACTACAATGTCATACACTTCCATCATTATTTCCCTACTTTTTGAGAGCATAAATGGTAAACTAAGCTTTGTTCTTAATAAATTTTGGGTCGGTTATGTGAATCCTTTTCAGCCACTCCCTTTGATTCATTGCTGGATCTACTAAAAATCTAAGGCAACTGCCCCCAATGAAAGGTGTACAACTGTTTAACAATTATCAGAAAGAAAATTCAATTAGATGAAGTATTTGATGCAAACTAGTTGAATCCAACTCCAAATTGGACACTCAAAATCCTTGGAGAAATGATCACTTCCGAACCATATATTCAGGATAATAACGTTTTACCTGTATTAGAAATGCCATTTCGATAACAAGATTGTTAAGGTATCTGAAAACCAGGTTAACTACGCCCCTCGATAGTATGGATGATCCAACGTCAATATCAAGCTGAAAATCCATATGCAGTGTAAAAGTTAAAACGATTTTTATACTGAAAACTAGAATTCCTCCATGTTCTCACTTTTGAGTGAGAGCATATCACTAAAACTAATGACTTTTGAAAAGTATATAATCCTTGCATTTTACCTCCAAGTAGTTCTTTCCTCCAACATAATGAACTTCAAAAAATTGACCTAACAAACAAGGTTTCTTTCCAACGCTCTGCTTTACTATCCAAGATCCCTATGAACGTCAGTGATTAGAATTTTTGAAGTTTGAAGAGATTAAAAATGAAAAAAGGGATAACCCTTTAAATTTCATATGCTCAACTACCTTTGAAATGTATGGGATAAGCTTGAACCTTGAGTTCCTAAAAGCATCATCTCCATTGACAAAGCGTTCTAACAAAGGCGTTTCTTCCAAGGGAGTTGTTAGCATGTAATAAAAGGCCATATTATGTAGAGTTGTTCCTGGAAGCTGATTCAGTCGCCAAATACAAATCACACACTAAATTCTAGATGAACCTGGAGATGGAACTTGATAAAAAAATAAAGAATCACCTGCAAGTTAACAACAAAAAAGAACTCTGGTCGTCCTTGAGCTGCATGTTGCTGCGTGTGTTTGCAGATATACTGTCTTTAACTAATTCAAATTCATGATCATAAAAAGGATAAAGAAATGAACTGGCGAACCTGAACGATGCCTCCAGGGCGACTGGCAAGATCATCTTCACGTGTGTCGGATCTTAGCCAATCTGCAGCAACCATTTGCATCAAAGTACCTTTTGCTTTGATCTGCTTAAACAAAGTATTTTCCAGAATTAGAAATTGAAAGACCAATTTTGTTGCAAAGTGAAAAGATGATATACTAGAAATTGCACATCTAACTCTCGGAAAAAGCATAAAACAAAGAGACAGGATAGTGATCCTCGAGGATGATAAGTTAGAAATTTAATTACTCAAACGATCTTACAATTGGTTGCGAAGAACAAAATGATCTATTTTGCCTGAACTCGCGCACAATTGCAGTGGCAGTTCATTTACTTTTATTTGTAAACATAATGGAAAATAACATAAAACCACCTCCGAATATTTTCACTCCCAAAATTGGTTAGCTCCTAGCCTCTATCAGTCTCTTGCAGTTTGGAGGTTGCAGACTCAAGAAATTCATTTTCATGCGAGTCATCCACTTTGATCTTTCTCCTTACTCAAAAGCAAAGAACATGAAATTCTATCACTAAAATAAAAATTATTAATTCCTAACTAGGCTAGGATATAATCTCCTATTCTAACTTTCCTATTTTAAATTTGCACATTGATGGAAAGAAAACGACACCAAACCAAGCCTTGTTCCTAAAAATTCTGGGGTTGCTACGTGAGTTTTGTTTTTGCCACTCTATTCGGATCATTGTAAAATCTACAGGAAGATTCATAGCAATTAGATGCTCAACAACCACAATAAACCATGTTACCCATGTCTCTTTTAACCTGTTGTACTAAGATCTCATGATTCAAATGAATAGGAGCTTCTTTCATCTTTCACAAGAGTGACTTGATCTCAGTGGAATGACAAATATTCGAAATTAATAATTGATTTTCACCTGACATTTTTAAGGGAGAAATTTTTTTTAACTTCTATTTTATTTTTTACCATATATGAAGAAATCAAACTGCAACCTTTCGATGATCTTTTAAATAGTTTTCACCACGGATCAAGAATGAGGATGGATCGGCAGCTGCCCAGCTACCAGGCATATTCAAACTTAGATCTTTTGGAAGTGTGGCTCCGTAACTGTATGATGTGTTATCTTGCAAGTCTGTGTAACCCTTTTTTTGGACTGCAAAAATTACAAACAATTCAAGTCATTCGCAAATAATATTTGTTTGAAGTATAACTTCGAATTAATTGATCATAGTTGCAATCATCCTAAAAAGAGGCCAACCTGCAAGATCATGTAATTTTTTCACAGTACTGGTAGCGGATTGCAATTTCGGCTGGTACGTGTCCTGTATGTCTCAAAGTGGAAGTTAAGTATCAGATGCAGTTATATTCATTCATGTATTGCAGAATGTCAATTAAATGTTGCGTTGAATTCCAATAAACATTCCTATTCTCGTTTTAAAGGCTATCGTGTTTATTATACAGGAGTAAAACAAAAGCACATGCCTTAGTCTATGTCCCGTAATTACTCACCAATCAGTTTTGTTTCTCCACATTACATATGCTTATGTTAATTTCAGCATTCAGAAAAGAAAAACCAGTGTAGTCATCATTAAATTTGTCAAGAAAGTGAATTTCTCGAAAAGAAAAACTTGAGAACAAGATAGGATCTGCTTCAATGCAAGAAATAGTAGGAAAAAATACGATCAAATTAAATATCTGAATATGAAAAACAGAAAATACCACATAGCATAATTCTTGACTCGTGATCAAAGGCCGCTCATTCTCTGATCGTTCATCATCGGATGGCTCAGGAACATCGAAAAACTCATCAACTGCATCATTCAGTCCCATACGATTTGAAGGCCGTGGCTCATCTTCTCTTACAATCTCCATCCCCATCAAGTCAATTTCAGTTTTGATATCTTCTTTTTCACAATGAGGCACCCCGATTTCTCTTGTTATCTCTCCCGAAAAAAATTCATGTGAATTATTTAAGCCTTTTACTCTGAACAACTCTCTTAATGCTGCAATGTGCCAAAATAATTCCATCCATTTTAGTGGACTTCGGTTGGAAAAACCCGAAAATTTTTAACCGAAAAGTGAATGTATATTTACCTCCAACTCTCTCAAGAAAACTGATAGTTATAGTTCTTGCGGATGCTTTCATTAGAGACGATTTCCAGATTCTCCAATCAACAGCCAGCATGTGTTTTACAACACACTTTTTACCTTGTTTCACAGGACTTATCACAAATCCACCACCTGTTCGAATTAAAGATGAAATTAAATTTTAATTTACAACAGAAAAAACATATTACATTACACAGGTATTTCAACTCTCTATGACATAAAATGAATGAACTTCAGAAGAGGAATAAATTGATCTAAAATTACGAGATTTTGCCATCTTTTTTTTTTTTTGTCCCTTGAAGAAGCAATAAATGTTTGACAATAAGCAAACTGGTCTGGTTGTCATAACATTGAGTTTGTTGAGCAGGATCATAAATATAGAGCAAAATTGTAGCTAATTTTTTTTTCCCTGTACGCATGATATCTCATGTATTTCACAGTAAAACGAAAAATAGAAACATTTATTCTTCTCCTTTCCACAAGCCGGAGTAAAAAATGAAAGCTGCATTTAAGGTCAAAATTATAGAGAACTAAACTAAAGAGATTAGGCCTGCCAACATTACTGATAGAACAAGGGCATTAAAAATTCCAAATCTAAGCATACATTACTTTTGAAGTGAGCACGAACATATCCCCGTTGAGGCGGACACTTTCTGTGGAAAACGGAGTGATAGAGAATTACTGCAGCAAAACAGTGCATGAGAGAAATTAATTATTTTGTAACAATTGTACATTCTTTTCAAAAATTTCAGTTGAAAGTACCGTATGTGCCATCATTTTCTCTTCTCCAATAACGCCGAAGCAGCAAGTCTCTTCTTTTCATTGCCCTGAGACCGGAAGGTGTTTAATAATAGCATGATTATAAAACGGGTTCTAGTAGAAATTATGAGCCTCTTACCATGGCAGCCAATGGTTATGTAGTTGGATGTGAATTATATCCATGTGGCCATCAAGGTGCTCGACCACACAGCCTCTATAGAAACAGAAATCCCATCTACATAAGAACACTTGAAAGGTCAACCTCCAAAAAAGAATCCTTGTTTCCATCAAGTTAAGAAATGATTGATTTCAGGAAAATCTTAGACAACTTATAAAACTCAGTGCATCAATCCTAATGCACCAATTTTCAGTATTCAAAATGTTGGAAATCCGTAATGACATGTTTGATGAGGAGAACTCGATGGTAAAGGACAATATTAAGAAAGAAAAATACGAAAAATTCTTTTGTAATATTTGTCCAGTCCTACAAAACGGACTAAGTTTATTGTTGGATCTTTATAGCACCACAAACATCGATTGTAATTGCCTGAGAAGGATTATATTCTCTGAAAAAGAAAAACGAATGTGAGAACTCCGACTCCCTTCTTTCTTAAAAGTGAAAGTTTACAAGTACAAATCAGAGTAGATGATAGATGTTAAAAAGATTTGCAGCTTTCTATTGGTCTCCCTAAATCTCTGAGCACAGGCTATAACTGTCAATAACAAAGATCAATATTTATGTATCGCATATGCGTTCCTCAAGAACATAATAACAGCATGCTTATTAATAGGTTTGGCAGAAGGGGAAAATTCTAGAAATTTTAACTCTGTTCTTGTGGGACCGAGTGACATAACAGCATGGAAAACAGCTTCTGACGTTCCATCAATGACACCAACTGCCATAATTGCTGGGTGATTGCCCCAATGCTGAGAATGAGCATTCAAAAATATATCAAGGAGGAACATATGTAACTAACTTAGAAAATTAATGATAACAGGCCAAAAGAGAAATCTACCCTCCCATTAGAATCTCTTTCTTTTGCTTCTTTGAAGAGCCGTAATCCTGATGAGGTGACAAAACAAAACCATCAACTGTAATCTCTGAATAATAAAGGTCAATTTCCACCTCAAAGTAATTAAGAGTGAGTTCTTACCATTTCGACAGCCAAATATTTTCCAAGGTGAAGGTGCAATTACATCGGATGTCATCGCATCCACTTGCAGAGAAGATGCAGAAGTCCATTTAATGGAACTTTTGTTCGCCATTCCCTTTGCAACACTCAAGCTGTTGAAGAAGTGGAAAAATAAATGCTGGTGTGTGGAACAATCCATACATAACATGTAAAACAGGCACTAAAGCTTCTCCATTGACACACAAGGAGAGTAAAAGACGAAAGAAAACGAGAAAAACAAAAGGATGGAAACAGAATGAAGAGAATTGGACTTCGTGCATTGAAACCACACATAGGCCATGAACTCCGGCAATCAAAGTAAGGTTACCTGAAAGGTTGCCATTTTCTTTTTGAAGAAGCATTTATGTTTTTAACAGGATTAAATGCAGCATCCTGTAAAGAACGGATCCATCTAGCAGCTTCTTCTGACCTGATCGCCCCCAACTATAAAATTTGGAAGAAGTTCAGGGTCACCAACTATTAACTTATTAAATATCAACAGAAAAAGAACACATACCTTCAGTTGATCATTATGATTAGAAGTATTGCACAAGGTGAAAATGAAAAACACCTGCAGGTGAAAAGAACAGTCATATAAGTGCAGAAGTAGAGCTTTCACTTTTTGTTTATTAATCAAGCGGGAAGCGAATAATTTTATCGACATACTTTTCTGTGATGGCTCTCTCTTCCATTATCTGTAACTCGAATACAGGAGTCAATTATTGCACTTCTCAAAGGCTCCTGATACAAGAATGGGTCGATATATATCACAGATTGGTCAGGGACTCAGGATCAAAATGAAGTTTCACTTCGTCATATATATATATATATATTTCTCAAGAACGCATTAGCACAAACTTCTAGCAATCACATCTTCCAAGTTAGATCTCAACTACATCATAGAACTCCTTGATTGGGAATGAACAGATGATGAGGTTTTGCAATCACGCATTAGTCATTTACACAAAATTCTTCATGATTATTTTACGAATTGCAACTGAAATTCATGGAGGTCTATGGATGAAAATTCTACTTGATTTATTGAGGCACGAACAATATCAGACATTCAATGCCCGAATCACGTTACATCCAAACAAGTTTGCTGATGTGAACTCTAATTCTTTATATTTCAAAAGTGCAATCCTAAAGTATGAAAGTGTGGAAGAAAACTTGTAATCTCTCCCCCAGATGGAGGTTTTAGGTTGTGATGACCAATCCAAATTGAGTAAGAGTCACAATATTTAAATCAAATATCTGCCTAACATAAAAGTAAAACCATATATCAAAATGGACTTTATACAACTTGCTTTATCAGAGGGAGTTAAAAGAAAATGAAGTAAATAAATAAAAGTTTTAAAACCACAAATGAATTGAGGAAGAATACATTATAGAAGAATTAAAGGCAACAAATTCGATGAGAAATTAATGAGCATAAAACGTAAAAATACTATCAATTGAATCCTTAAAACCTCAGCATCTCTAAAAAGTCGACCAAAAATAAGAAGACAGAAACACCATGAATATGTATCTTACCCTCAGTATAGGCATCCAAAATCCATATATTCTAATTTTACCATAAAAAGGCAATTCAATTTCAGATTCAATAAAAAAAAAGGCTCTCTACCAAAAATCATATAATTAATATCCCAAACAGATTATATTCGTAGCAATAAAACAGAATAGATACATCATACATCCACAAAATGTACATACACATGTACGTGCTACGTGCAGAAATTATTATGATTACTGTTCAAAATGATTTTATAGGGTAGTTTGGCATTCGGGCCTCAATTGGGCCAAAATGGTAGAGGAATGGTGGATACACAAAATTGGAGGGAATTGTTTTGCCCATGCAATCTCATGGGCTACACCTGCAGGAACTGAAGAAAATGTGTTGGACCATACGATCGCATGGTTCACTACCATGGTGTGGGCATAAAATTAGCCGTTAAGGCTGGTTTTCTGGTGTGTTCTTGGTGCTTTTTGTTGAATGGATTCCAACTTTTCATGAATTGTTGGTACCATTTCGTGGTTTATTAGTTGAATACAATAAATATGAGTTGGTGTTCCATTTCCAATCATCAATTAACGTCAAGAAATCACTTTGAAAAAACACTTTTGCTTCGGTTTTCTTCATAATTAGGCTTGACTATTTGCCAGAAATCCTTAAAAGCATTTGGAGAGGAGGCAAATATCGTTTGAGAACAACGTTCTTAAACGTGTTCAAGTCTTGCCATTTATTCCTTTTTTGGTGTTTCCATGTTCATCTTTTTCTACTCTCCATTGTTTCCAACAGAAATTTCATAGAAATTAACGAATGCATATATATTTGCATGTTACAATATAGGAAATACAAAATGTACCTCTGTATCAGAAATGGGGATTGATTTGAAGCTCTTGAGGCAATTGTCTTCAAGAATGAAATACCTTTTACGTGAATATTGCATCCCAAAACGGTTGAATCGAATCAGGTAAAGCCAACCCTGCATCTTCGCCTCACTTACTGCCATTCCCATTTTTTCAAGAATCCTCAAGAAAAGAAAGGAAAAAAAAATCCCACCTTCTCCGATTTATTTCCTTCTATTTCAAAATCCCATTTCAAGAATGGTTCTAGAATGCTTTTTTTATCAATCATACACACGCAAAAGTGAGTATGTAGCTATATAAATTGAGGAAACACAAACTAATTCTGGGAAGATGAGAAGAGATTATGATAGTTAATCCTCTGATTCCACAAAAGGGAATCAGAGAACAGAAGACTGAATGCCAGTGGTTTTTGGATTTTCTGGCAAACTTCAAATGTAGAATATGTATTTTCTTTCGATACCAAAATTTTTTCTTGTTCCCTTCCCCGCTTTGAATACAGCTGATGCTATTGTTTATAGGCAGTTGGTTTGGTTGGCAATCCTTCGCTTTTACAAACTTGCCCCTTTTATTTTTGGTATTTTTAACCTTCAACCTAAATTTTACTTTCTCCGTCCCACAAAGATAAGGGCTTGTTTGATTCTCATTAAATTATTTTATGGTTTGCTAAAAGATCATTTTCAATCACACATTCGCACAATAAAATATTCTGAACCTTTTTCCAAAAGTTTTCTCTATTTTTTAACTAGACGTTCTCCTGAAAATATTATTCAAAACTCATTTTTTTTTCCATTAATGGTAATCCAAAAGGCACTAAGCTTGTTTTCCCATTTTTACACAAATGAAAAAATGTAATTAATATAGTTAAAAATATTAATATTTGCAATGTACCCCTACATTAAATAATATTTTAAATATAATTAATTCGTATTTGTTAATAATAATACACATTAAATAAGGGTAAATTAGAAATGAATTATAATATAAATCAGAAAAGTGGCCTATAATTTGGAATAGACGAAAAAGAAAAATAAATCTATCTTTATGGGATAGATGGAGTATTTGTATTTTCTTTTAGGTTGTGAAAATTGTTTGTTTGATTGTTTAGGTTTTTCTTCTCTTTTCTTTTCTTTTGGCAATCCTCTTTGAGAAGATTAAGACCTTAAGGCTATACGTGGGCCCTATCATTTTATTTTTTTTTAACATTATTAGATAAAATAATTTACATTAATTTCACCAAAGATAGTAATATATATTGGAAAAATAAATTCAACCTTCTCGACTATAATTCTTAACATTTTCTCTACATCTTTTCATATCACAACTTATAAAATAAACAAGCTTGATACGTAGTATGCAAAACATGCCAACGTTTTTGTGAGTGTATGTCTTATATCTGTCCTTTTATACGAGCGCTTGAAAAACAAACATCAATTAGTCTCGAATTGTTTTAGCGCAAGTTTTTCGTCTTTCAAGTATCCAAATATCAAATTACTCGATTGTACATATGAACTAAAATATACTTTTGTGTAATAAGGTAGGATTGTCATCGTTGGTAAGTATTTTTAATCGTGGAGTTTTAAACGATTCCTCTCTCAAAAGAGGCTTAGTGGACGTATCGGCTTTTCACTAAAATTTACGTATGTGAGAAAAGTTATTTAACTCTTTTGATTAATTTTCTCACATACTAATGTTGTGTAGATTTTTTTTTATAACTTTGCGATATGCATACGCAAAACTGGCTTGATTAAAATTTTTATTCTCATTCTATTACTTATTTTCAACCACACGTTTTTCGATAAAATAATATTTTACATCACATCAATAACCTTTCTTTCTTTTTCAACCACACATAGTCAATATGAAAATGTTGTATGGATTAAATTGCTAAAAGAGTTTTATTTTAAAATGCACGACATTATAAATTTTGATTTAGAAAATATTACTATATCATAAATATGAATTCAATTAAAAATGTTGCATGGATTAAAATGAGAGTTCGTATTTTAAAATGCACAACATTTTAAATTTTGTTTTAGAAAAATATTAATATTTGAAATATGAATTTAGTTATCTAATTTTAATAGAGTTCTTAACATGTATTCGGAATTAACGTTTACAATGTAACATGCTTCTATTGATAAGGAAAAAAAAATAAGCAGAAGACATTTTACTAGAGGAAAATTACTAATACAGTTCTCACAGTTTGAGAAATATGACATATGGGTCCCCATTCAAATTTTTAAGGCACACAAGTCAACATTCTTTCATAAATAGGCACACAAGTTCTTACTTGAATGAATTTGTCAATTGTACTTTATCGTATCCAACCTCATGCCTCCACCACGGGTCGTACCCTTATTGCATTTACTCCCTTGGCCCTGCTTCCGTGCGAAACTAGGAAGAAATCGCCCTTAGTTTTGTGATAACTAGGTCGGTGGCGGAGGTGAGAGGTGGCCTTGGTAGGTGGAAATGTCGAGTACAAGGACTAAGATGATTTTTCTTTTTCCTTTTTCAATTCTTTATGCTTTATTTTTCTTTTTTCTTTTCTTTTTATTTACCCTTTTGCTTCCTTTTATTTTATTTTTTAAAAAAATTTACTTTTAAAGAAATAGAGATAGTTTACTAAGAATCTGTCTGGCATGTGTTTATAAACATAGGAATTGTGCGATGAAGAAGTAAGTAGAACGTTCAAATCATACGAAATATCTAGATAAAAATAATTTGACAAAAATGATTTTTATTTTTTAAAGAAGATATTTACAAAATCTAGAAACAAGTATTCAAACGTACTCTAAGATGCGTACACCTTAAAAAGGTCTAAATTTTGTGCATTAAAAATCGAAGTTTGAAATAAAAATCAAGAAAAAAAAAATTTAATGGAGAAGTAGGTGCTATATAGTTGTGACCACCTAGCTGCAATTTTTTCAAAGCATAAAAAATTCTAAAATATTAGTTGTAGTCCAACTATAGTATGGTGCTATTTGTTTCGGATTAAAATTAGATTTTAATTTAAGTTAAAATCAAATAATTAATATTAACCATATCTTTTCTGAGTCTCGCAGCTTTTCAACCACACATTTAAATTTTTTTTATCACAATCTACTAAAAATCTAATTTTAATTCCCATCAAATATAACGTACTGTCTTAAAATCTGGTACTTTATTAAAACGATGACTTGTAAACTCTAAATCCTAGACTTTAAATTGATTTACTGAGAAATGTTATTGCATAATCAGATTACAGTAATGACAAACCTAATTGTCAGCAATTAGTCAAAATTAACCTAAATATACACTACTAGGCATTAGGCAAAATTTCAGGAATCCAGGGCTACTAGCAATTAATGTAAATTTTTACATAATATAGTCCCATTTTCGATTTTTTGGTGCTACCTATGTAATTATTTTCTAATTAGAGCTATTCTAGTATTCTATTGGTAGTCTAAGGCTACCTACAATCTTTATTGCTCATTTTATGCAGTTTAATCCCTATAACTTAGTTTTTTTTTTTTTTCCTGAATTTACATAAATCTTGGTCCGATTAAAAAAAATTAATAAACTCTTCTATCCTAATAATTCATAATTCCTTTTGAAATCTAACGTAAAATTTTGGTCCAAATTGTTGCATAAATTAATGATTTTATAAATAGATTACATAATATTTAAGAATTAAAATGGTACTCCGAGATGCTATGCACAAGGTCACCATATTTGAGATATTTGCAAGGTGATATTTAAGGAGCTTACCCACCAACGTGAGAATTTCTAAGGATTTAATGCTATAAGAGGAGCATGAAAGACGTCAAACAATAATAGTCCACCTAAATTAATACTCAAGGGTGGGTCCCAAAAAAATTAATTTAGAGGATTTTGTCAGAAAAAATTTAACAGATGCAGTGACGTAATCTGAGGTGACAGCATGTGATTTGATAAAAAAATTGACTGTGTTTAAAAAAATCAAATGATGAAATGTCGTGTGACATTATATTAAAAATTATGTCAAAACATTTAGTACTTCATCCACATAAATAAAAGGAAACAATGAAAATAGACCTTACAAACGATAGGTATCTTTAAAAAAAATTGAATAATTTTTTGAAGATTATTTACATTTGAGAATCTCAATCAACGAGGAGATAGGTAAACTAATAAAACCTTAAGGCCTTTTATTTTCTTCTCCCTCTTTAAACCTCACTAAAAATTTGAACACAGTGATTTTTGAATTAATTATGCCAGGGACCCCATTTTCATCTTAAATTTAAAAATTCTCTTTTTTTTTTTCAATTCTTTAATTTTAAGTTTTAACCTTACATTTCACATTTTCTTAAAAAGAATACCTCTATTATTAATATTGTATAAGCTTAAAAATATTTATTTACCATTCCTCTCGCAAACGAAAATTTTAGTGCCGGTTTGAGCCCCATTTTTTGTTAAAAATGTACTTTGAAATAATGGATTGATGGATGATATGTGGTTAAAAAATAAGAATTTTTTTGGGTTTGCGCATAATATTTTTTTTATTGAAGAATGTATAGTTTGAAAGAATAGAGAAAAAATATATATTTTAAAAATAATGGGATTAAACAAATGCTTAGATCCTGTTTGTTTCCCAATTTTTTTTTTCATAAGAATACATTTTGAAATAGTAAATTGATAAAAAAATATATGGTTAAAAATGAAGAAAAAATTTTGGGTTTACGTGTAATATTATTTTATTAAAAAATGAGATTAAAAAGAAAAAAAGATAAAAATGTATTTTTAAGAAAAATGGGTATCAAACAAATGCTTGATGTCTATTTCACACTTCGTTCTTTCAAAACTTAACCATGGACCACCAACTCCAATGACTCGTGCCTTCATCACGGTTGCCACCAATAGTCACGATTAACCTTTGTTGTGCAGATTTGCATGATCTGCAACCTCCATCAGGCAGGTCATGCATACACGATTGGTTGTGTGATGGAGGTTCTATTGCACCATTACCATCTCTTTTCCTCAACCACATCTCTTGTCTCTCTTGTTGTCTCCTCCACCACACTGCACTCAGGGGCGGACCCAGTGCTTAGTCGTCGACTCGCCGTCCGCCAAGAAGATAGGAAATGAAGAAAATGTTTGAAATTTTTGAGTTGCAGGGTCAGGGACATTAGAAGGGAAGAAGACGATGATTTTTTTGAATTTGGGCTCTTTTTTCCCATTTCGTTTTGGGTTGGGAGAGTTGGGTCTTTGTTTTAAATATTAGGCCCAATAATCGACCAATACATGGTCCATAGTACTCGGCTCCGGTTTGTAAGTAGAGGAAATTACACCCAGACCTATTATTAGATTTCCAATTTCACAAATAAGGTCACATGTTTAACTTTTCAAGAATCAAGTTATGATTAAAAAATTTATTATTAATAATTATTTACAAATTCAATTAAATCATTTCAGTCCCTCACCGTTTCTTTCTCTCTCTCTATCCTCACCGTTCTCTCTCTCTCTACCCACTACGTGGTTTTCTCCTTTCCGTCGCTGTGTTTTCCCTTTTCCTACGCCGGAGACCGTAGCGACGGACGCGGTTGCA
>CAIGRO010166911.1:0-11359 GCA_903798355.1 Fraxinus baroniana | reverse complement strand
TATTGATATTCCGGATCCTCCTTTGCCATCCTCATATAACAACTCTCACCCGTTAGATGAGGCTACTGACCCTGCATTAAAGGCCTGGCCTGCGTATGAGAGGCAATTTAGGTATCATTTCCAGTCTGGAAACTCGATTTACCGCCTTGCATTAGCGAAAATAGAGACATGCAAGAGGCTCTTCCTAGAGCAGAAGGTACAAGAGAGAGCATTGGAGATTGCTAGGGGTAGTTTAGATCACTACTATAAGATAATTCTTAAAAACTACACTGAGTTTGTGAAATGTTACTCGCAGCAGCATCATAGTCACAATAACCTTCTGGTGAGTTTTGGGAGGGATATAGAGCAATTGAGATCTATAAAACTTGTTCCAGCATTGCTGACTGCTGATCACCAGTGCTTACTAGATTTTGTAAAGGTGGAGAACTTGTGGAGGATGTTGGAGGATTGCAGCAGTTCCCACAGGCACTTAGAAAGCAAAGTTTCAGAATTCAAGACGGAGTTTGGAGAGCTAAAGCGCAATTTTGAACTTTTATTTTCCAGTAAAGCTTCATTTCTTATTGATGAATTGGATTTAGCAATGAAAGACCACCAGCGGTATATCCATGAGCAGAAGAGCATAATGCTGGCTTTAAGGTAGCACTCTTTTTTTTCCTTCAATTTTCTGTACTTATTTGTTTCGGTGTTGGTATTGTTTGTGTTATGGCTGCTTCCCTTTTTGTTATCTCATTTGGAATATGTAGATTTGATGTTAGGCAAAGGTAAGAAATTGGTTGTAGTAAATTCATAGCATTTCGTAACTGCAATAGAGCATTTTTTCAGTATCATCAATCATGAGTTGTCCAGCTTGTGATGATGAAGGGAATGATTTGCCTGTCTAGTAATCATTTTTTTGTTTGCCTATTTGTAACCTACTGGCAGATGTATACATAGCATGACTGTTATCCATGTCCGTTAACTCTGTTTTGACTTGGTTTTTTTGACAAGGTCCAATGATGATTAATATTTCCTGCTTAAACAGTGACGACGACCCTACCATATTAATATATTTTTGGGTATTTTTGCTCATGTAAGTTTTTAAATATGCTTACATTTTCGGGAACAAACGACAGTTTTGACCAATGTTCTGTTCTCACTTAAGTTGGAGTAAACAAAAAAGTGGCGCCGTTCTGTCCGGCTGATTTCAAGGGCTGCCTCTATTCTCTAGTTTGTCTTTTCTGTGTGTCCAAGCGGCTAAATTTGGATGATTGTGCAGAACTAGATGGACATGCTTTAAATGTCAAGTTGGATCTCATATCGATGGTTTCATGTTAATTATGTTTTACCAATTGGGGAAGAAACCTGTAAAGAGAACGCAAATAACATTGGTGACATTTTAAGGCTGTGAAATTTGTATTCAGCTAATATGAAAATTGGTGTGGCCAAAGAATTAAAGTGTATTCTTGCACCTTGCACGAACTCGAAGATGCACATACTCACTCACCCCAGATTTTGGAAGAAGAGGCTTTCTAGAAACTGATTATTATGCATAAGCTTTACTGCATGTTTGATAAGTTTTTATATTAAAATTTGACCTGTTGTAAGCTGTGGGTCCTACAGAATGTGTGGATGATAAGTGGGTAGTAGTTGTGAGTCCTACGAAATATGTAAATAAAAAGTATATTTGACCGGAAGTTGATTAAATAATAATCACTTCGATACATGCTTGACCTGAACTGTGGGTTCTATTTTGGGGCAAAAATAATACAGCTGTTTTGGGGTTTGCTGTAACCGCTACAGGTTATTTGAGACCGTGTGCACTGGAAATTGACTTAAATGTCCCATTAACTTCATTCTTGGCTTTCAGTGATTGCTAATGTTACCTAGCTGTTATAGAATCTGCGTTTTTGTGTCAACTTTGGCTTTGATGAAATTTTTTTATTCTCCCTAACAAGTTCCCATCATCAAGGAAGAAAATATTGAATGAATGCTCAAGTAAATAACACTTTGTTGTCTTAGTTATTACACTTGATATTTATAAAAAGCATCGCAAGTTGGAAACTTATTTGTATGTGATCTGCATAGAGCTCTCGTTATTTACCTGAACATGATACTTAATAATTCTAAACTACCTGCTCGATTATCTAAGCAAAGCTACATCGACATTCATGGAGCATGTCTCTAGAAACTTCATTGTTTTATTTCTCTCGTATACTCATTGTTAAAGCAGTTTTTAAGTTTTTTTTTTTTTTTTTTAATTGAATGCTGTCATTATTTATTTGTGGTTGGTTCTTTAGTGAGAAAATATCCAGAAGGCTTTATACTTTAGTTTTCAAAGATCTTTTTTTTTATTTTTTTTTTCCACATAAGAGTTTTAATAGAGTGATTGTGTATCTTACCTGTAAGTTTAGAAGTCATCTGGATCATAGTCGTCAGTGGTGCTTTCCTAGGAGCACCCTCACCTATATTTTGATTATTTGTAAACTTGATAACGCTGTAGACAGAAAAAAGATGAAAATAGAAATGTGTGAAGAACTTGAAATTTGATCTCAAAGAGAAAGGTAAAAGAGGTTGGTGATATTGCCTAGGGGTAGTTGGCAATTATCATCTGAATGATTTGCTTTAGCTCCCCCTAGGAATAAGTAGTTTCTTTTTGGCTTATGGCGGTATTCGTTATTATGCCTTAAATACACTTGGCCTGAAGCCGTAAATTCTGTTGACTTTATTTGTAAATACATTGCTTATGCAATTTTTCATAGTTCAAATTCTTCAATGCATGTACTTCTTGCTGGTTAGGTGATTAGCATTTACTAAAGCCCCGCTTGAGCCCCATTTTTCACATAAAATGAGTTTTGTAATATTAATTTTTTGGAGAAGGTGTGGTTAAAAATTAGGAAAAGTTTTAGATTTACATGTAAATTATTTTATTGGGAGAATGTGGTTGAAAATGAGTTTGGAGTAAAATGAATTTTAGGATAATGGGACTCAAACAGAGGCTAAATAACGTTGTGTTCTTGCAGTAAAGACATAGATACTGTGAACAAACTCATGGATGACTGCGTTACCAGCCAGCTGTCATCTTCACTCCGTCCTTTTGATGCTGTTTCGGCCTTGGGTCCTATGTATGATTGCCACGAAAAAAGTTGCTTACCAAAAATGCAGTCTTGTGATCTAGCAATTTCAAATTTGCTGGACTTCTGCAGGGATAAAAAGAATGAAATGAATGCTTTTGTGCATGATTATTTGCAAAGGATTGCATACATTCAGTACTCCATTAAACAAGTGCATTATAAGTTTCCTGTTTTCAAGGAAGCTTTGAAGTGTCAGAATGATCAATTTGAGCGCTTAAAAGTGGTTCGTGGGATTGGTCCTGCATACAGGGCATGCCTTGTGGAAGTGGTGAGAAGAAAGGCGACGATGAAGCTTTACATGGGCATGGCTGGACAATTAGCTGAAAGACTTGCCTCAAAGAGGGAGGCTGAAATTAGGAGACGCGAGGAATTTCTGAAAGTACACAGTAGATATATCCCTCGTGATATTTTAGCATCCATGGGACTGTATGACACTCCTAGCGTCTGTAATGTTGATATAACTCCTTTCGACTCAAACTTGATCGATATTGACCTTTCAGATGTAGACCGTTATGCTCCCGAGTCTCTTTTAGGACTCTCTTCCTTGAGTGAGAAGCGTGGGACTTTGAAGAGTTCAGTATCAATGTCTAATGATGGTTTTCAACCTACGGAAATTGAAGTAAGTTCTGTGAGATTCTATAAGAAGTATGACCTACTGGAGATTGCTGGGACTAGCAAGATGGAAGTTGAGAATGCGAAGCTGAAAGCTGAACTTGCTTCTAAAATAGCTCTCATATGTACTATTAGCACTGAGTTTGATTATGAATCACCTGATGACAATCAAACCCATAGTTTGTTGAAAAATGCTGCTGAGAAGACTTCGGAAAACCACCTTGAATCGATGCTAAAGGTGAAGCAGATGCAGTGTGAATCCTATGAAAAAGGCATTCAGGAATTGGAGCAAAAGTTGTCTGATCAGTATCTGCAAGCACCTACGTTTTCAGCTGCCGAGCCTATATCAAACTTTGTGCTTTCAACTGTAAATACTGATGAGAATAAGTTAGAAATTTCAGGAGCTGGAGAAATTCACATACCTAATGCAATGCAAGATAAGTTGCAAGAAGGTTTGGGTGATAATATGATAGATCCCTTTGGTATGCTAAACTGTCAATTGAATTCATCAATGCTATATGCACAGCGTGGCGAAGGGCTTCCTTTTGACAATGATAAGAAAGAAACACTATTTCCAGTTGGTGGCACAGCACTTGCAGTGAGTTCTGTGGCTGTTAGCATGTTGCATCCTGCTGATGTTTCATCCAGTGAAACTGCTCTTGAACCAGGTTTGGTTGCTAAAGTAAGCAATGAACTTGTTCTGGGATTGCAAATTGCACTAGAAGAAAAATCGAACCAATTAAATAATGTGGAGATCAAGCTCAAAGCTTTGGTGGAGGAGGTTTCAAAACTTGAGAGAGAGTTGGAGAACAGTCGAAATCTAGTTGATGAATCTCAGGTATAACTAACTGGAATCTAATTGCTCATTTAGGCCTTGCACGCACTCGTCTTTCTATGAGATTGGGTCTATTTATAGCAAATAGTGCTCTAGAAAAAATTTCCCCTACTTTTATAGTTTTAACATTTTTCCCCCTAATTGTTTCTGTAGATATGTTGCATAAAAGTTGCCACTATTGCCAGCATCATTTTTGTTCCACCAGAAACGGAATCATACCTGTCTAGCTGCTCAATAGTTTTGTTGACCAACAATAAACACATGATGAAAATTGATGTTATAATTAATCTACCATAAGACATATCATTAAATTATTACTGGCGAACCTTGTTATGTTTTTTTGACCTACTAATTACATTCAATGGTCCTTCTAGCAAACACTGACAAGTAAAAATGAGAACAGAAAATAAAGAAGGGATAGCGAATTAACAATTTGAATTTTCTGTGAGAAATAAATTGCATGGGACAAAGGTGAAGTTTTTAAAGCTCTTGGGTCTCTTTTTTCCTTGTGGCCTTTTGGTCTGGTTGAAAATATTGCATTTTTCTTTTTCCAAGATGTAGATTGAGGTGAAGGATAACATAGTGCCCTTTAAAACGATGACAAAATCATAATCTACTTCAATGTAAGTGAGCGTTCTTTCAAGACGCGGCATCTAGATTTAATGCCTGTCCTTCCGCAAGATAGGAGTTTCATGTTTTCATCGAAGTTCATAAGAAAAAGAAAAAACTTCACTTCGAGTAGAAGTTTTTGTTAGATGACTTGATTAGGATGTGGAAGACCAGTATACGAAATTATGGATCATACTTGGTTGGATGAAAACTTGAAGTAGTTTCTTGCACACAGTGAGCATATTTATCATATGATGGAAACTTTGAATTTGAGGATTTTGTTTCCTTAATAACGCTGCTGAGATTCTATAAGTACATTTTTATCCTAACAAGAAATATAATGAGGCCGTTTACTTTTGGTTTGGCTTTTGCTGCACCTTTAATATTTCCTACTTAAACTTAAAGAAAGACAGTTGGATAATCAGGTAAATAGTCTCTCTTGTAGTGTCAATACAGAGTATATAGTGCTTGTGGTTTACAAGTTGGACTTCTGTGGATAAGATCTTACAAATGCACCAGTTCATTCAAGATTTTCCATTTATTGCTTTGCAGTTAAAAGTTGATCATTTAGAAAATTATTTGCATGAAGCGAGAGAGGAAGCCCAATCGTATCTTCACGCGGCTGATTGTATGGCCTCAGAAGATAGTGCACAGCACACCTCTGCCATTGAAGTGCATCGAGTTTTTGAAAGACTGAAAAGTTGTGTTTCTTCAGCTGAGATGACCGGTTTTTCTGACGCTTTTCGTGCTTTAGCTCAATCTTTATCCAAGTAAATACTAGTGCTTTCCACCTTGCAGCAAATAATAACTCGTGATGCATGCTATATTATATTTATATCTATTGCATTTAATATGTCAATCATATTATATGAATTTTATGCACAAGAGTTGAGACAAAAGTTACCATGTGATAAGAACTTGTATGAATATTTCTTTGCTATGCTTAATGATCTTAAAGCTTCACTCGCTTCAGTTACACTAGCAGACTTAATTTTCCTTAATTCCAGTCTGCTATGGAATTTTTTGAATTCAGAGCCTCTTAAGGTGTCAATTAAAAAATATTTATTTTACTTGGAAAAAAGTGGTATTAAATTAAAATTCAAGAATGTGGAACTCGGAAACTTAGTCTACCATTTACCATTAATTACCTCCCATAACCAGCATTAAGGATACAGGTAAAACATCAAATTTACATATAAATGTATTGGGTGCAATTGAATCATTTTGTTTGAGAGAGAGACCGCACATGTGCACTGACCTCAAATATGGGGAGACAAATTCCTGATTAAACGTCCAAATTTTGTTTCCCATGTCCCTTCTATTTTTGCCAATCGATAATTAAATTGGTACTGACTATGATGATTTCCGTTCAATCATTTAAAAGATATGTTTTTTGTTTCATTTGTGCAATACAATACAACTTTTGACACGATCCACAATTATTTATTCCATAGAGCTTTGGGCTTTTTCGCATTTGCCATAAATTTTATAGAGTTGTATGGGGGTGGGGAGGTGGTGACAATATTAATTGAAGTTGATAGTTGATTGAGTTGCTTTGTTTTCTAAACAGTTCCACCCACAAAAATGACGATGATATTACTGCTGAATTCTGTGAATGTATCCACGTATTTGCTGAGAAAGTTGATGGTTTGGCGAGGCATCGCATTGAATTGCTCAATAGATCTGCAAAAGCCGAAGCTGAAATTGAACAGCTCAAGGAGGAGTTAGATGAGAAGACAGAGTTGGTGAATACTCTTTACGCGAAGAATCAACTTGAGAAGCAGGTAACATATATTAGGCCAGCTAAAATAACAATTGCAAAAAAAATAAAAAATAAAAATCTCCAAAGTAAAAAAGAGAAACAAAAGAATTATTGCTTTTACACTCGTTAGATTGACCCTAACGGTTTGCATGATGTCGCACATGCTTCACTGCTTAATATGTGATCATTCCACCTTTCATATTTGTTTCGTTGTCTAATGGCCAAGAATAGAATTCTTAACGATTTTGTTACAGGAAAACAAAGAGAGGATATCTTGTGGTCGGTTAGAAGTTCAGGAGATTGCTGCATTTGTTCTTGACTCTGCTGGGCATTACAAGGCCATCAATCGTGACTGCCCTTATTTTTACCTGTCAGCTGAATCTGCGGCCTTGTTTGCTGACCATCTCCCGATTCGTCCAAGCTACATTGTTGGGCAGATTGTGCATATTGAACGACGGACAGTGAAGTCACCTTCATCCAACGAAGATCTACTGACCTCAGACACAGAAACCAGCCATTTGATTCTGAGTTCAGAGTCAACTTCAAACCCTTATGGACTCCCGGTTGGGTGTGAATACTTCGTCATAACAGTAGCCATGTTACCCCATACTACTGTTCATACGCCACCTCCTTCCTGATCTTGTTGCAGATGGAAGATAGACTCGATGGAAGAAATAAAACCTACACGTGTTATACGAAGTGCTACTACAAATAAATGCTCGTTTGTGGAGTTTGATTCGATTTCCTCTTGTATAGTTACGATTTTTCTCGATCCAATCTCCCTTATGCATATAGATCTTGCATAAACGTGTCGAACTTGTGAATATTTTGTCCTTGGAGTCATTATGGAATAAAATTTTCTGGTTAAGGTGCTTTTCAATAGTTTAACATAGTTAATTGATCATCATGTGCAATAGTCACTAGTAAATACTAAATAGGTTGCCATTACATCAAGAGGTTGCAGCATAGAATTAAGAAAGTCGAAATCCAGTTGCTTGTTGCCAATATTGACGTATAATAATGCAGTTGATAGAGATAATTGAATAGTACAGGACAACATTAAAAAAGAAAAAAAGTTAAGATTTTATTCGTTATAATATTTAGGGATCAAAACGTCGTGGTCTATAGATCTAATCATATCTGGTAAACTACAATAGTTGAGTACGAGAGGGATACAATAATTCAAAATAAGACCCGGCTGGTTAGGTTTTATTTATTTATTTATTTTTTTAGTTGGATTGAATTTGGATTTGAAATCAAATTTTGGATCGGATTATGGATCGATTAAAAATCCATCCGACTCCAATCCATCCAACTCAACCCAACAAAACACAACTGTTACTGCTAATAAAAATATTTTTAAAAAATTACAAAATTCAAATTAACATATTTTCTCGAGTCAAATGCTTCACTTACCACTAAACTTTGTACCATGTCACAACTTATTCGCTGAACTTCACAAGCCCTTATTTGACATCCATTTTTTTTTTCTAATTCTCTTTCTCAACCACATATTCTATCAATAAAATAATATTACACATAAATCAAAAAATTCTCCTTACTTGTTAATCACACATTCTCCTATCAATCACTATTCCAAATCAAATTCCAAAATGGGTGTCAAACACAAAAATTGTCCCATTGGCTACTGAACTTTGTCTATCCAACTCCATCACTCACCCAATGAAAACATTTAATAGGCGTGTCTACATGGATGACTGAAAAATGAGCTCGTCAGTTAAATCCTTCCAAGTGGTACGTCAAGTGCCAAATTAGCTTCCACGTCAAAAAAATTAAAATGCGCCTTACCAAAAGCGGCTTTACCAATTTTAACAAAATCAAAATCCTTGTTTCTAAAGTCTTTTTCTCCTCCCAAATCAATTGCTCAGCAAACGCTTGGTAGAATTGGATTTTGATTTTGTTATGTCGTGTTTGATGAAATTGGTAAAGTGAGTGCTTTGTAAGGCACATTCTAATTTTATTGATGTGGAAGCAGATTTGACACTTGACCTATCACTTGGAAGGAGATAACTGGACAACTTATTTTTCCGTCATCCGCGTAGACATGTCTATTAACCATTTTAGGTAGGTGTTATAACGATTTTTGTAGGGTGAGTGACGGAGTTGAACGGAGCAATATTCAATGGCCAATGGGATTATGAGTAAAACAGTGACAATGTCAGTTTCCAACTCTTATTTTCTTTCACTCTTGGTCGCCTCTCTTCTCCTCTGGTTGCTGCTCGAAGCTCCTCGCCGCTAGGCGCTAGCCTCTCGCCTCGCTCAAAAATTGCTGTTCAATATCCATAGTAATTAACATTTAGCTAAGGTTTTCCTTTTATCGGTCAAGGTTCTAATGGGAACAACTTGTTGAGTATTGTTTATCCATTGAATTCAATTTCTGCAGTCTATTCAAAATTGCTGTCTATTGGACTAGTTTAGGCTTCAAGCATCGAAATGGAAACCCAGAAAGCAACATTACTTGTAAACTCTTTTTTACGAATTAAGATCTAAGACCGCTCGCCATTTGAGACTGGAGGAGGTTCTTTGCGGCGAAAGCAGAGTTTTTGGTTAGGCCTCAGGCCCAAAACTGGAGGGGCCTCATTTTTTGCCCAATTTTTTATTTTTATTTTTTAGGTCTCTAAATGAATCAAATGGAAATTTTCATTCGCTCCTTCCCTTCAATTCCAACCGCCGTGACTCTATCTCGGGTCTCTCCCTCCCTTTTTTTACCTCCAGTTCTTTCCTTTTCCTTCACTCTTTCACAAATCACAATTCACAAGATTCACATTTCAAAACAACAGAGAAAAAATCAATCGGCACTTTTTCAACCCTAACCGCGCGAGTCGCTAGTCGAGGTCGACGTCAACTAATCCTTACTGTGCTTCCGTTGGTACTTCCGCTAGTTTCATAGACCTTGGATTAACTACAACCAGTTTTATAACAGTGGTGATGAGTCTGATTCTGAGTAGATAATTTTTTTTTTATTACTCAACGTACAACTTTGGTCTTCTCCCCTCTGAAGTAGAATCATCTGCAACATACAACTTGTTGTAGATGGAAGATAGACATGATGGAAGAAATAAAATTTACACTTATACGAAGTGCTACTACAAATAAATGCTCGTTTGTGGAAGTTTGATTCGATTTCCTCTTGTAAAGTTAGGATTTTACTCGATCCAATCTCCCTTATGCATATAGATCTTGCATAAACGTGTCGAACTTGTGAATATTTTGTCCTTGGAGTCATTATGGAATACAATTTTCTGGTTAAGGTGCTTTTCAATAGTTTAACATAGTTAATTGATCATCATGTGCAATAGTCACAAGTTAGTAAATAGGTTGTCATTACATTCAAGAGGTTGCAGCATAGAATTAAGAAGGTCGAAATCCAGCTGCTTGTTGCCAATGTTGACCTATAACAATGCAGCTGCTTGTTGATAGAGATGATTAAATAGTACATGACAACATTAAAAAAAGAAAAAAGTTAAGATTTTATTCGTTATAATATTCAGAGATTAAAACGTCGTGGACTATAGATATAATCATATCGAGTAAACTACAATAGTTGAGTACGAGAGGGAGACAATAATTCAAAATAAAACCCAACTGGTTAGGTTCAATTTTTTTTTTTTTCATTTAATTGGATTGAATTTGGATTTGAAATCAAATTTTGGATCGGATTATGGATCCAACTCCAATCAATCCAACTCAACCTAACAAAACAACTGTTACTGCTATAAAAATTTATTACAAAAATTACAAAACTCAATTAAAATATTTTCTTGAGTCTAATGTTTCATTGGCCACTGAACATTATACTATGTCATGACTTGTCAATTTCATAAATTGATCTATTGGCTACTGAACTTTGTCTATCCAACTAGGACTGAGCCCAAAAATAGAAACATCAGATCTAACCCGACTCGATTCGGGTTGGGTCGATTTTGATTTGAAAATGAGTTGGGTCAAGCCGGGTCATGGTTTAAATCATTTCAAACCGACCAAACCTGTTATCAAAATCTGTAACCTTAATCCGTCGTTGCCTCTCAACTTCAAACCCTACCTCCCTCTCCTAAGATCTCCTCTCCGACCACTGGCAGACTTGGGGGGTGGCTTGAGCCCCCCACTAGATTTTGGGATTCATTTTTCCAGTACCCTCCCTAGAGGTGTCAAGACGGACGGGCCGGCCACACCCGTGAAAATCAGCCCGGATCGACCCGGGACCGCGGGCCAACCCGTGACCCGAGCGGGTGGTTCACGGGTCACGGAGGGGTGACCCGCGGGTTTCGCGGGTTGCACCTTCACGGGTCTCGATTAATCGTGGTTAACCGCGGCCCGTGAAAATATATATATATATAGTTAAATAGGTACCAACCTAGTTGAAATGTACTTAAACTATAAATAACAGTAAAAGTAGGTACCAACTTAGTT
>CAIGRO010166904.1:0-11507 GCA_903798355.1 Fraxinus baroniana | reverse complement strand
TTTCGGTTCAATTTTCCGGTTTGACGTTTTTTACTTACAGCCCTAATTTTGGAACATGGCTGCACACTCAAGATTTAGAATATTTAATTAAATAATTAATTTAATTGCAACTCGCTTCCTTCATTATATCAAATCTTTCTAAAATCAGATTCTATTAAAATATTTATCATTATAACCCATTAGTAATATTTAATAATGTAAGAATATAAAGATATTTTTCCTTCTCTTTAATTTAACTGGTCAAATAAAATTTTGAATTGACTCGAGTTGAGTTAAAACCGTACCATGACTAGTTTACAAAAAGTTCTACATTAGACTTTTGACGTAAAAAATAATCTCAATTTTCTTGTTAAGGGAAGTGAAGTACAATCACGTGATAATTGAGTTCGAGATGAGCTTGTTTCTCTTAAAACAAAATAAATAGATAAATATTTTATTAAGGTAATCCTTAGGAGTTTAGGGGCGATTTTCTTTATATTTCGATTTTGTATTTTTAGTGTCCATTTTAAAATTGTTGAAAATGTGTTCTTTCTGACATTTTAAATAATTGTTTTCAAAACACCCACAACGTGTTTCGAAAATTTTAATTTGATTATAACTGAAAACATTGGAAACGACAAATCAAAACGATAAATTTGTCATTTTGAGTTTTATTTGTAAATTTTTAATTTGTTTTCAAAAACACGTTTTCAAAATAGAAAAGAGGACGCGTTTTCACTATTTTGAAAAATCGAAAAACAGAAAACGACTTGAAAACGGTAAAAAGAACGTGCCCTTAAATTTGCTGATAAATGTCTTCCTACAAACCTGGAAGTAACTTCATTACAGAGGTCATTCAACATTCAGTATCCAACAAATAAGATCCTTTCAAAATAAATTTAAAAAGACTCCAAGACGACATATAATTAGCCTAAAAAGATTTGGTAAAAAAAAAAAAAAAAACAACCGAAAATCCAGACGATTCTTTCTTTCGAGTTTCGACTAAACCATTGAGAGAATTTCTCTAATGAAAAAAATACAGCTTGAGCATCTGCTGTGGCCAAAGAATAATATCATAAAAGCTAGATATCTATACATGGCATACTACTCGGGGCCAAACCTTAGTCCTCGCGAAGAACGTGAATGTTTTAGTAAATTAAGCTCGAAAATGAAGATGTCATAACATAGGGGATGTTTGCAAGGGGACCTCGTTGGCAGGTTAGTTCGTGAATGTCTTTCACAATGTCGAACACTGCATTTGGTTGGGCAAGTTTTAGCGCGTTCTCTGACATTCTCTTGAGCTCGTCTGTCTTTGTGCTAAACCACTCAGCCACCAGTCGAGCGGTTTCATTAGGACTTCGGGTGAACACTCCTGCCCCATTGTCAACTACAAATGGTACGTTTCCCTTTTCCTGTCAAAGCCAAAAGAAACGATATTAGTAACAAATATCGTAAATCACCCTAAAGAAGTAATAGAAGTTTGGTGGGCGTACTTGTCCGGGAATGTAGTCATTCAGTATAATCGGAAGGCCTCTTATCAATGCTTCAGCGATGGTACCCGGTCCAGCCTATAAACCGATAAACTTGTTAAAAACCAATCCAAATTGCTAGATCAGTAACATAATTTAAGGTAGTAAGAACAAGATCTTAACTTCTTTTGCATAGTTAATATCACCCAATACTATCGGTGAGGTACATCAAATTGAATGAAGCTAAAAAACACTAACGTACTTTCGTGATAATACAGTCACAAGCACCCATCCATTTCTCCATTTGTTTCTCGAACCCTCTAACCTATATTGAACAACAAGAATCCACAATTTGGAAATAAATATTTTGCCAAAAAGAAAAAATTTATTTTGCAGTTCAATACAATTCCTTAAGCATGAATGCTGTTACCTTCACAGGGATTTTCCATTCAAGTGATTTCAATGTGGAGGCTAGCGCCTCGTTGCGCCCGCAGATGATAATTAATTGCCCTATCGGCTTCTTGAGTTCTTTATCATAGAGAGATTCCTCCAAAGCTTCGGCCGTTTTCTTTACAGGGCCCATCCCTTCACCACCTCCCATTAGCAGGACGGCTGGCAAGTTTAGATTCATCTCGAGTTCGACTCTTAAATCATCCTATTAAGGAAAGAACATCCGCAAGTCAGAACACCATACAATTCAAATTTTCATTTTTTCTTTACTTGACTTGCTAAATTACTAAAGATAAGACAGAAGAAAAACGATGTTCACCTTGGAGAGGACCGCCTGAACAAAAGAAGGTCGGATGGGCAACCCACATACACGAATTTGGGATTGTTCAAGTCCATCTAGTGAAGCTCTATCAGCTACCTTCTGCGAGGGGCAGTACAATCGATTGACAGACGGATGAAACCTTAACGTATAACATTTCCATATTAGTAATACACACCGATTTGACTTCAATGGAGAAACAAAGTCGCAAATCCATTTAACATATTACAAACAATGAAATAAGAATAGTTGTAAATTACCATGTGCGGTGGCATGTATTGAGATCCGTAATCACCGTAACAAAAATGACTTTCTTTTGTAATCCTTGCCATCTCAATACCCACAATGGAATATGCTGCATAAGGGGATGGACACTGATGATGATATCGGGTTTGTACTCCATTAGGCCAGCCTCAATCTCCCTTAAATACGGAAAAATACAGAGCAGAAATTAGCAAGTGAGTTGAGTACTTGCATTAAGAATGGTATTAGCAAGTACAGAACATAAGGTCTAAATGTTTTGACATACAAAAGCCACTTGTTCGCAACAACAATAAACAGACTAAGTTAAGCCTCATCCACATTAAATTTAAGGTTGACTACATAAATCATTTCTAACTACTCTCTTTGGTTCCACTTGTTGGCAGCTAAAATAATATGTTAATCAAGAAACGAAGTGAAAGCAATCACGAGGACAAAGAAAGCATACTTCGCGTAAAAGGCGGCAATGGCTGCAAGATAGGCAGAGTGTATCCATTTAGGAGAGGTGCCATGAAATGCAACCTTCCAAAGCTGCACATGTTTAATCATGAACTTGTACTGGTTTTCCATATTATTCAGCGGCCAGCCAGTGTACTCCTTCCAAACATCCTTTACAAAAATCTGCAAAATGAAAGCATATAACATAAACAAATTAAGGAAACATAAAGTTTATATCATCACATGATGCTAACGGTTAGATCTTTAAGCTTTCAATTCATGAGTCAAAAACAAAAAGATCAGCCAAAACACAAGTTTGAAGAATGACCAACTTCAGAAACCCAAAACTATAGTAAGAACATGAATGGTCAGTATAGCATCAAAAAACATAGGAACAACCATTTTTTTTTCCCATAGGAGCTACGAATGCAAGCTCCCACTACCACAAATTACGATAATGGCTCGACGATTGCTGCAAAGCAACAAGAACGTGAAAATACAAAGACGATAGTTTTTAAAAGAGCAAAACTATACAAATAAACAATATTAGCCTTAAGAATTTATAAATCTGATAAAAAAAATACTTAAGATTAGCCCAAATTAAGGCCTAATTAATTGACTTATAATCACGCCCAGAAAATTTGCCAGAAGACAACAAAAGAATATTAAAAACAATTAAAATCATTAATTAACTTACCCTATATTCATCCCCATATTCCAGCTGGAACGCATCTCGAATTGCCTCCGCCGATGCACGGTGGCCGCCACCAGTATCGCTCATCAGAATCAGCACATTTTTTGTCCTTTCAGCACCAATTTGCTCCATTTCCATGGTCTCATCTTCATCTTCAATCGCATATTTGCACCTCTTTTGGCTGCTCCCCCCAAAACCATACACCCCAACCCTCTCAAACACCTTGTTTATCGATTTCCTTGGTGAAACCGCCAGCACCATAGCTATATACACAAATTTGTGCAAGATTTCTTTTTAAGAATTCTTGCCCATTATTAAGATCTCAAACGAAAAAAGATGGCGACTTTCAGAAATGGGAAAGTAGCTGAGAAATGAATGAGAAACAGGGTTTGNTCCTTGGTGAAACCGCCAGCACCATAGCTATATACACAAATTTGTGCAAGATTTCTTTTTAAGAATTCTTGCCCATTATTAAGATCTCAAACGAAAAAAGATGGGGACTTTCAGAAATGGGAAAGTAGCTGAGAAATGAATGAGAAACAGGGTTTGCAAAAGAGATTATAAATACTTGTATAATTGGTATATACGTATAAATGAATGTATATAACTTTTCCGACAAGTCAAAAGAAAGAAACCCAACAATAGATATTATAATACACACAACAGAGCAAATCAAGAAAACCCAGGTGCAGAATTCTTGAACCGGAAAACGGCAAATCACGAAGAGAGAGGCGGCAGACAAAGACTGGGAGGAGAAAGAAGAGTGTGTTTTCCGGCAATTCACGGAGAGAGAGAGAGAGGCGGCAGAGAAAGACCGGGAGGAGAAAGAAGAGTATGAGTTGGCCAAAAATGATTGTTTTTTTCCGCTTAAAAAGCGAAGGGTGATATTTTGGATGTAGGCAGTGAGTGAGGGATTTATAGCCGTCGATCAGCCACTTGACAGGGAATGTTCTGAAGAGCAGATTCGAATCTTATTACATGAACAGTTGTTTCTGATTGTTCCTAGTTTGGTTTGAATTAAAATTCAATTAAAATTTTCAATTAAAATCAACAATTAATTTTAACTACACATTTTATAAGATTCATAATTTTTCAATCATACATTTCATCAGCTTTTATCAAAATTTACCAAAATCTGATTTTATTCTTTACCAAATAGGGCATGTATATATTCGTTGGGGACGAATGTTTTTAATGTATTTATTATTAAATTTTCTTCACCTCCTATTTGATTTCATTTGGCTACTACTTCCACCAACAAAGATTTAGGAAAAATTGACTAAAATCTGAGTGGAAGAAGGCAATGGACTAGCACATCTATTGTGGAATGTTGACCATAGTATTCTATTGTTATTAATAGAGTAGAAAATGATGTAATTGTATTATTCAGAAAAGTAGAATTATATAATTACCTTGCAAGTTCAGTGTGAACAAATAGAAAAGAATTCAACAAAACTAATTAACTCAAACTAACTACCTGCTATACAAACCATTACAAAATAGACACGTCGACAACTAATCTAATTGTCTAACTAATTGATTACTCGCTCCTGTTGTATCCTTTGCATTCCTTACGTGCAATGTAGCCCGCTTGCTTCAATTTGCTCTGCTTCAACTCCTAGCTCCATCTTTCCATTAGCAGCTCAGCTTCTGTTACTCCCCCTCAACTAAGCTTCTGCTTCACAGAATCCATAATTTTTCAACCACACATTTCATCAACTTTTATCAAAATTTACCAAAAATTTGATTTTATTCTTTACCAAACATGGCATGTATATTATTCGTTAGGGGCGATTGTTTTTAATGTATTTATTATTGAATTAAAATTCAATTAAAATTTTTAATTAAAATCAACAATTATTTTTAACTATACATTTTATAAGATTCATAATTTTTCAACTATACATTTCATCAACTTTTATCAAAATTTATCAAAATCTGATTTTATTCTTTACCAAATAGGGCATGCATATATTCGTTGGGGACGAATGTTTTTAATGTATTCATTATTAAATTTTCTTCACCTCCTATTTGATTTCATTTGGCTACTACTTCCACCAACAAAGATTTAGGAAAAATTGACTAAAATCTGAGTGGAAGAAGGCAATGGACTAGCACATCTATTGTGGAATGTTGACCATATTATTCTATTGTTATTAATAGAGTAGAAAATGATGTAATTGTTTTATTCAGAAAAGTAGAATTATATAATTACCTTGCAAGTTCAGTGTGAACAAATAGAAAAGAATTCAACAAACCATTACAAAATAGACACGTCGACAACTAATCTAATTGTCTAACTAATTGATTACTCGCTCCTGTTGTATCCCTTGCATTCCTTACGTGCAATGTAGCCCGCTTGCTTCAATTTGCTCTGCTTCAACTCCTAGCTCCATCTTTCCATTAGCAGCTCACCTTCTGTTACTCCCCCTCAACTAAGCTTCTACTTCATAGAATTCACAATTTTTCAACTACACATTTCATCAACTTTTATCAAAATTTACCAAAAATTTGATTTTATTCTTTACCAAACATGGCATGTATATTATTCGTTAGGGGCGATTGTTTTTAATGTATTTATTATTACATTTTCTCCACCTCGTATTTGATTTCATTTGGTTACTAATTCCACCAACAAAAAATTAGGAAAAATTGAGTAAAATTTGAATGGAAGAAGGCAATAGACTTAGCACATCTATTGTGGAGCATAGTATTCTATTGTTATTAATAGAGTAGAAAATGATGTAATTGTACTATTCAGAAAGAAGAATTATACCTTTACATTGCAAGTTCAGTGTGACCAAATAGAAAAGAATTCAACAAAACTAATTAACTCCAACTAACTACATGTTATATAAACCATTACAAAACAGACACGTCGATAACTAATCTAATTGTCTAACGAATTGATTACTAGCTCCAGTTGTATCCCTTGCATTTCTTACGTGCAATGTAGCCAACTTACTCTGCTTCAACTCCTAGCTCCAGCTCACCATCAGCAGCTTAGCTTCTGTTTCTTGGGATCCATAACTTTTCAACCACACATTCATCAACTTTTATTAAAATCTACTAAAAATCTGTTTTTATTCTTTACCAAACAGGGCATGTATATTATTCGTTAGGGACTTATTGTTTTTAATGTATTTATTATTAAATTTTCTTCACCTCGTATTTGATTTCATTTGGTTATTACTTCCACCAACAAAAAATTAAGAAAAATTGACTAAAATTTGAATGGAAGAAGGCAATAGGCGTAGCACATCTATTGTGGAGCATAGTATCATATTGTTATTAATAGAGTAGAAAATGATGTAATTGTATTATTCAGAAAAGAAGAATTATACCTTTACATTGCAAGTTCATTTTGAATAAATAGAAAAGAATTCAACAAAACTAATTAACTCCAACTAACTACCTGCTATACAAACCACTACAAAATAGACACGTGGACAACTAATCTAATTGTCCAACTAACTGATTACTGGCTCCAGTTGTATCCCTTGCATTCCTTACGTGCAATGTAGCCACCTTGTTCCAGTTTGCTCTGCTTCAACTCCTAGCTCCAGCTCACCATCAGCAGTTCGACTTCTGTTATTCCACCTCAAGATGGAAGGTGAGGATTGATCACAGCCATCTTGGACAACAAAAGAAACATCTTAGAAACAGGTAAAGCCTTTGTAAAAATGTCAGCCAATTGATGATGATAACGAACTAGTAACAATGTGACAAAACCATCAGCCACCTTATCTCGAACAAAATGACAATTGATCTCGATGTGCTTAGTACGTTTGTGAAAAATAGGATTAGAAGCAATGTGAATTACTGCTTGGTTGTCGCATGATCCTTGGTGTAAATCTGAAAATCATGAAGTATTTGAGTAAGCCAAACAATTTCACTGGTAGTAGAAACCAATGCACGATATTCAGCCTTAGGTGAAGATCTGGATATCGTAGTTTGCTTCTTGGATTTTCAAGAAATTAAAGAATCTCCAAGAAAAATACAGAAATCAGTGACTGATTTTCTTGTGTCAAGCCATGATCTCCAATCTGTATCGACAAATGCTCTCAACTAAAATGAAGATTGTGTAGAGAATAAGATTCCTTAGTTGGGACATGCCCTGATATATTGCAAGAGGTGATAAGTTGCATCCAAATGTGGTTGTCTTGGTTGTGATACAAATTCACTTAACTTGTGAACAACAAATGTTATATCAGGTCTGGAGATGGTGTGGTAAAGAAGACGACCAATTAATCTCCTATACATTGAAGCATTTGTAACAAGTTTTCCTTCAAAACTAAGTTTCAATTTAGAATCTATAGGCAGCGCAGATGGCTTACATGCCAGGAATCCAGTGCCTTCAAGAAGTTGCAGAGCATATTGCTTTTGTGACATAAAGATTCCCTTTTGTGACCAAGATATCTCTAGCCTAAGGAAATACTTTAGCTTGCTAAGATCTTTCAACTTAAAACAGCTGTATAGGAAGGAGTTTAGGGAATTAATTTCATGTGCATTACATCCAGTGATGATGATATCATCAACATAGACCAAGAGTGCAACAAATGAGCTACCGAAACCTTTGTTAAACAAAAAATAATTCGCTTTTGACTGCTTGAAGCCATTATCTATAAAGGCATTGGAAAATTTGGAAAACCACTGCCATGAAGCTTACTTAAGGCCATAAATTGACCTATGAAGCTTACAAACCAGATTCTCTCCCAAAATCTTAGAACATGTGTAGTCTTTTTATCCTAATGGAAAATCAATATATATTTCTTCAAACAAATCTCCATTGAGAAAAGCATTGTTAACATCAAGTTGTGTGATATCAGCTATTAATTGTTGCTATGGCTAAAAGAATTTTGACTGTAACCAGCTTAGCAACATGTGAAAATGTCTCATTGAAGTCCAATCCCTTTTGTTGAGTATATCCCTTAGCCACCAAGCGTGCTTTGTATCTTTCTATGTTGTCATCTGATCTGTACTTTACTTTATAAATCCACATGCATCCTATGACACGTTTTCCATCAGGTCGTTTTGTAATAGACCATGTATTATTCACTTCCATGGCACGTAATTCAACAGCCATTGCATCCCTCCAATGATCATATTTCACCGCTTGATGATAGTATTCAAGCTCAAAGTTGGATGTTATATTTTAGAGATAATGACGGTAAGGAATAGAAAAGGATTGGTAAGAAATATATTTAGATAATGGATAGGGCAAGATTTCATAAGGCTGTTGATTGTGAGTCAGAAGATTACAATGGAAGTCCCTAAGGTAGGAAGGAGGTCTGCTAGGTCTGGATGATCATTTGAGATCATTAGATATGTTGGAATAATTAGTGATGGGAAGTGAATTCATCTGCAATCCATCGTTGTTGCAGAATCAGTTTGTTCAACAGGGGTTATGGGTTGTGAAGCAGTAACATGTATATGTTGATGAGAATAAGGTGGTTCAGAAGATCCGGGAAATGATCAACTATATCAAAAAATGAGGAATATATTGAAAAGGAAATATATTTTCCTGAAGACCATATCTCTGGAAACAAAGAAGATTTTGGATAGAATATCATACAACTTATATCCCTTAACTCCTAGCTCTAGCTCTAGGTGTGAATTTTGTTCGATTGGATAGTAAGGTGGATTCAAAACATATGCTCCCAAAGACTTTAAGTTAACTATAATCTACATGGGTGTTATATAGGGGGGAGAATGAAGTTTTATTTTGCAAAATAGATTATGGAGTTCTGTTAATGAGAAAGGTTGCAGTTAATAAGCATTCATTCCAAAACTAAATGGGAATTTGTACCTGAAAATATAATGATCTAGCAACATTGAGCAAATGCTGCTGTTTTCTCTCCACCACTAAATTTTGTTATGGCCGTTCTACACAAGTAAACTAATGAATGACCCCTTTAGAATGGAAGAAATTACTAAACTTCAACTTTGGTGCATTATCTAATCTGAACTTCTTTACACCCTTTTGAAATTATGTGTCAATCATCTTAAAAATTTTGGGAATAATGCATCTTGTTTCTGATTTGTTTTTCATGAGGTATACCCAAGTAAAGCGTGTGCAGTCATCCATTAAAGTGAGAAAATACTTATATCTAGCATGAGATGGAACATGATAAGGTTCCCATGTATCAAATCAAATACATTCACAGACAAATGAAAGTCTTCTTTGCTTTGCCAATAGACAAATATTACAAAGAACTGAATTACATATTCCATATCTATCACATTTCAAGTGCAATTGATCTTTTAACAATGTTCACTTATGAAAAGATAAATAGCCTAATCTGTGATACTGATGCCATACATGAGCACTCACTTTATTTACAGCCATAGAAATGGAAATACAATCATCAGTTTTAGTATTACATCTACCATCATGTGTTTAATTAAATGAAGTCATTATGTATAAACCTGCTATTCTTTTACCCTTGCCAATCGTCTTCTGGTTGCACATATCCTGGATAATACATGTGTTAGAGCAGAATCTAACATCAATATAATAATCCTTGGCTAATAAGCTGATTGACATTAGGTTGAACTTAAATTGCGATACATATAAGACAACCTTAAGCACCAGATTATGACCAAACTTCACAATCCCAATGAAATTTACAACAATTCTCTTATGATTTGGTAAAGTAACACACGCTTTCTTAACTAATCTCATATCATAGAATGTTGATTTACTAAAACATAAATGACTAGTTGCACCAGAATCCACTAGTCAGGTGAATTTAGCCATGAATTAAGGACAATGGAAAAACAAGTACCTGAAATGTGATTAGATTGTTCATCAGTTCCTATGGTGATATTTACAAAATCTAGATGATTGCTCAACATATTCATGAGTTTCTGATATTGAGTAGGATTCAAAGACTATATGAAATCCCCTGCATTACTTTGTACTTGCTCTGAATTGGATTCAAAAGCTACTTGGTTTGCAGCAACACGCCTTAGCTGGTTTTTCACTTCTCCTGACTCATCAGTTTTCTACCTTATCTTATAACCAGGAGGGTATCCATGTAATTTATAACATTTATCCACTGAGTGACCTGTCTGTCCACATTAAGTACACACACGCCTCTCCTTCCTTTGAAACTTGTCATGTACTTATCCTAATTTGTCCTTTTTAGGATCAGTTTTAGCATAAAAGGCCATAGAATCTCTAGTGCTAAAACTACTAGTATTTATATTTCTTTGATGTTCTTTTTACGAAACAAGTGAAAACTCTTTGTTAATAAGTGATATGGGATCCATAAGCAACAATTGTCCCCTTACTTGAGCAACAATAAAGGACATAACATGCTTCATCTGGGTAATGTTCTAAAATCTTCTTATTTCCTCCACAAACACACTTTCCACAAGTGCATTTTGGTCTATGGTTTTGAGTTCCTTCCAGATCGTTTTCAATTTAGTGAAATAGACACCAATAGATAATTGGCCTTGAGTGAGATAGATTAGTTCTCACTTCAACTGGAATATGTGAGGTCTGTTCCTTTGTTGAAAGCTTTCCTTTAAATCCACTCATATATCATGCGCCGATTCAGAGTAGATAATACTTGCAGAGATTTCTTTGGGCACTGAGTTGAGTATCCATGATATGACCATATTACTCTGAATCCAATTATTAAGCTGATCTGCATTATCTTCAGGTCTTGGTAGTGATCTATCAACAAAACCAAGTTTATTTTTCACATATAGAGCTATCACCATTGATAAGTGTGTTTTACGCACTTATTTATACCACAAAACATGGACTATTGTCGATAAACATGTTGAAATATGGCTTAATTCGATATAATTTGTGTTTGTAGGATTATATTGATTGATGGAATGAAAAGTATGCGAAAATGGACGAAAAAGAATAAAAAGTGAAGAA
>CAIGRO010166865.1:0-33223 GCA_903798355.1 Fraxinus baroniana | reverse complement strand
ATGGGATGGAACCGAATGGAACCGAGCCGAACCGAACCGAACCGAAAGGAACCGAACCCGAACGGTTCCATAATTATATTTAGACCCGACGGTTCTATTTATTAAATATCCGAAAATTTTGGAACCCGAAATACCCGAATCGAACCGACCCACGACCAGCCCTACAGTCACATATAGGAATAAGTCCTCAATGTAAAGATCCTCATTTTAATGCCCAATATATATTATTTGGGTTCAATTGAAGAACAATCAAAGAAAACCCAATTCGGAATTCGCCCTATAAAAGAAGAGAAGAAGTAAATAAGATAACAAATTATGGAGGGAACTGAAGGATCGCAGGAAACCAATTGCACCTTCGAGTGGGATGAAGATTCTCAGCTCTACTACCATGCCAGGTTTTGTAATTCTTTATCATTTTTCCTCTCATCGTCGCTTCTAGTTTTTTTATTTTTATTACTTTTCTCTTTGAAACTTACCAAATATTCTGGTACTTGTGTTGAAAATTACAATTGAACCCAAAATAAATGTGTTTGATTTTAATGATTTGTACCCGCATACCGTTTTGACATTTTGATTTTGTTTTTATGGGTATTACTTTGACGCAGCACTGGATTTTACCATGATCCACAAGCGGGGTGGTATTACAGCAGTGTAGATGGACTTTATTACAAATTCGAAAATGGGAATTATGTGCGTCTCGAGTCCAATCTGGTATTGTTATGACTTAAAAAGAATTTGCTTTTTCCAATTTTTATTTAAATAGGAGTGGGCTCTCAAGTTTTCTAGAGTTATGAAGATAACGAGGTTATTAATTTGTTCAACTCAAGGATGGGGATCAATCTGAATTACATAATGATAATTGTGAAGGCGAAGTATTGGGAGCTGAAAAGGAAGGAGCTGCACTTTCAGTTGAATCTTCCCTAGGTGAGCTATTATGCGTGTGTAGAGTAAATTTTAAATTCATATGTTGAGATTTGAGTAAATGTTAGTCCTTAAAACGGTCTACGCAAGTGTGCATATATTGCAAGGCTTGGGCAAGTTTACTTTAAAAGCCAATCACCTTGAGTGTTTAGTTTTTGTTGTTTATATGGCAGCCTTCCTCACTATTTGTCGTTCACTACTTCATACTTTAAGCTTTGAATATTCTTTATATTATATTGAAGTATAATGGAAGAGCTTTTTAATGTTGTTCCATATATTTGTTTCTCCTCTATCCACATTATTCCATTTATGTTATTTTGTTTAGATCCCTCAATGTGCATTAGCAACGACCAATCTCAGTATCCACCTCCGGCGTCAGAATGGTAAGTTGAGGCTAGACCAATCTTCTTATCTTTATATGCGACTATTCTTGTTGCATATACTAGATACCTAAGCAGCTTGAAATGTTATAATCAGGCTGGAAGATACTCTTATTGATATGTACTTATCGGGTTATTCCGACCAATCAACTCATGCTGCTGCTTCTGACATGGCAATGTCTGTGGAAACTAATGATACACAGCAGCTAAATCTTCCAGCAGATGGTATGTGAAATATTTCTGAACTTAAAATGGAGTAATCTTGCCAAGGGGCATCTTATCAGGTCTTCTTTGTCGAGTGCAGGAGATGATGACATTCAAGAACTGGAAGAAGGCGAATTGATCCCTGACGAGCCTATTTGTTTAACTGATTTTAGCAGCACTATAGCAGATGAAGGTACATATTGCAAGAAAGAAAAATAGTATTACTCAAAACTACTGGTTTTGACTTCTCATATTCTCAATTTTCTGTGACTGCATTACAGATACATATGTGCACTAATGACATACACTGACACATCATTCGCATGCATCTATACTTACATGGGAATTTGTCCTCTTATCTACTTTTAAAGGCTTCTCAATTAGACCTATATGAGGATACTGATTGAAGCTAACAGAAAAAAGTAGGGGAGAGAGGAAAAGATAAGTTGGGTAGTCAATAAAAGCAGAAAACTAAATTACTGATTACTACAAATCGTAGTTTGAATTGACGATTTGAACTATGGTCTTCTGCACAGGTATATCTCTAGAAGAAGAGAATTGGAGAGCTCAGTACGGTCAAGTTACTCTACCAAATGAAGAGTGGATATCAGATATGCACATGGTGGATTTATGGGACTGGGCATTAGTTAAAGGGACCGGGAAAGATGGAAAAGGTGAGGTGGCTAGGCTGGTTGGCCGACTAAAAAAGCGCTCTAGCAAGCTCCATCCATCTATATCTTCAGCTCGTGTGAAAACTGCTCCAGTGTGTGAAGTGTATCTTGATATGGTACGGGTGACTTCAGGTTTGCCATTTTCCCAATTTCTTTTTTACCTTATATATTATTGTGAATTGCTTAAGAAAGAGATTGCTAAGATAATAAAAATATTAAACCAACTTTGGTTAAAGATAACTTTTTAGACATAGTATGCTTCTCTTCGTTTCTCTAAATTATGGAAAGCTCTTTACTGAAGAATTTATACATCAATTAACTTGTGTTGGTCTTGTAATTTTCGGGACCTGAGACGAGCTTCATAAATTAGGCCCCCTCCCCAAATTGTAGTATGCATGCAAAATCTATAAGTGTATTATGAAATAATTAACTTAACAGTAAAACAGTAAACAAAATGTAATATACAAAATATTTATATTATAATCAACGGAATGTTCCAATCAATCAATTAAATCTTATTCGCCTTGCTGTTTTAGAGATAAAAACATTAATCAAATTTGAACAATCAAGTTGTTGAACCATTTCTTTCTCACCTGGTAATATGGCTAATCCATTTAGTCTTTCTTGTGACATAATTGATCGGAGATAAGTCTTAATTCTCTTGATCGGAGTTTATTTCAAAAGGTCAATCTTGTAGAGTTTGAGCAAATTATATGTTGATTATTGTTTTCTCCGTGTAAGTGATTCAATATTTTAATTTTAACATGCCGTGTAAAATGGTGATTCTTTTGAGAAAATCAATTTAAAATTCTATTACTTGTTTGAGTTTTAGACAAATTAATTGCTTCCGTTGAGGTTTTTTTTTTTAGCTCCAGAATCTTCTTTGTGCAACACGTAAATGATTTACTTGAAAAAATACAAAAAAAAAACTACAAAATAAAAATAAATGTAATAGCAACACTGAATTATTTTATTTTTATAAACTCTATAAATTGAGGATACATCCAGAAAACTTCTTGATTCTCTTGATGACACCAGAGAAGCAGTGCACTAGATCTGGTCTATGGTCTAAGCCAACAAGTGACACCAGACATCATGACCTTTGTTATAATAAAAAGGGAAATGTTGGCACATCACAAAATCAAAAAACTTGCGAGACTTCTGTAAGTAGAGTGCAAAAACCCACTAGTTCCAGCTTAAAGACAAATTACCAAGATATATATTCAGAGATGGCATGTGATCAGGTGCAGGATAATATGTTATTTGCCTTCCAGTTCTGCTATATTTTTGAGTTTTGTAATATTTTTTCATTATAATTGTTTAACGTGGGTTGCGCCAGGCCCGTGTAGTAGTGCAAGTGCAACGCATGGGCGACGCTCGGAGGCCCAGGCAGCAAGCTACCTTGATGGGCCTCCACCCTAAAAAATTAATTTAATATCTTGTGGGCTAATAGCCCACTTATCAGATATCAGATATTTCCTGTTCTGCTATATTGTCCTTAGTAATGTGAAGATCACATTTTTAAGGGATTATTAAGTAGAGATGACCACTTTTGAGTTTGTAGCAATGTAATTATGCATTTTTTATTAATGTGGCAAGCTCTACCTTCTTCATTGCTAATCTAAATTAAAGGCTATCTTTCTCACACACAAGCTTGCATACACAAAGATTTGTTCTTCATTTTTGTGAAACAGATCAGTTACTCTAGTTTTTCCTTCCCACAGGTCAGGTATATAGATTGAGGATTCCTAGCTCACAATACTTGGCATCCTTGTTGGTTTATGATGCATCCGACCCGACGAAAGATTGGGGCTTTCCACAATTGTCAATCGATAAACATATGAATAAGATACCAAAATATCATTCGAAGTCTGAATCTAAAAGCTTGGAAGGTCTTGCTGTCCAAGAGGACCAATCTTTGTCCTCGGAGAAGCTCTGCTCATCTAAAAAGGTAACTCCTGCCTACATAAGCTTTATGAAGCTTAAGGTTTTCCTTAACTTGTATGTTTTCAGTAACCGTGCTTGATAGTTGGAAAGAAAAAGAATTTGGTGTACATTTAAGTGCCAAGTGTATTATAATCATTTGATTCATAAATTCATATTAGTGACAGTCATTTCTGCTTTGAGATTTCCCTGGTTTTAGTATTTTAATCTAATCTCCACGTTGCAGACTGAGGGTTCAGTTGGATTTTTTAAAGATTTATTTGAGCTGATGCAACTTGCAAGGCTACCACAGCACCATGTGATACGTGGCCACCTTGTCTCTTAGTGTTTTGATTTAAGTTGGCTCTTATATGTTTTCATTCTTGGTGTCATCATACCTTAAGGTAGGTTAATATGTTTAAAATGCAAATTATCACAAGAAGCCTTACACTAGCCAATTGATCTTGTTCATGAATAGATTCACGTTGAATCTTGATAACCACTACCATTCCCTCAAGTTCAAGAGGAAGTATTACTTCTGGCTTCCTTAAATTACGGAAGCAAAAACTTTCTCAGGAATCTGAAGCTTGAAGTTGAAGTAATTATGCCATGTTTCTTTGGGTGTTCCTCAAAAGATTCATGAGAGTTTTCTATGGATTTTAGTACTATTAACTTTCTTCCTTTAATGAAGTGAGTAAATTGGTAGGGCTTTCTACCTGAGCGGGATTAAATCATGTGTTGCACTGGCAGAACGTATATTTTGAAGTTGTGCTGCTTGATTTTCACGCTCAGGCAACTGTGTTTGAATGTAGATTTTTGCACTGCAACTCTTTTCCATTGTGTTTTCCTTTCTAATATCTATATTTTGCGATTTCAGGATCATGTGTACAGGGACAGAGCTGCCGAGAGAAGAGCTCTGCATGGTGGCTTTGGTATTGGTCCAGAACAAAAAATGTCACTTGACAGTACTGATTCTCCTTCATCTCTTATTTCTTTACACCCTGAAGAAGCTGCAGTCGAGTCGTTAAGCATTTCCTTCGGGGCAGGAAGTTATGCCAGAAAAATTCTTGAAAGCATGGGCTGGAAGGAGGTAATCTTTTGAACGGAATGATGGTCAAGAATTCAGTTTTAGCCCCGTTTGATCCACATTATTTTTTTCATTCTCATTCTTCTACTCATTTTCAACGACACATTCTTCGATAAAATAATATTTTCCATCACATCAATAACTTTTCCTTTTTTTTCAACCACATATTCCTCATCACATCACTTCAAAAAAATGCACTCTCTCATTTTAATATGCACCAAACACACTCTTAGTAGGGAGAACAAGTACAATTCTGTTTCTGTTCAGGCAAAAGTTGCATCAAATATTTAAGAATGTCATCACATTATTATGTTATAATACCATTTAAGTATCCATGTCTGCATTTGGCCTTTGTTATCGTGATAAGAAATCATGTATTCATATTGTTTGTGATATAATATCCTTTCTAATGCTCTTAATATTTGGTACAGGGGGAGGCACTTGGCCGTGGCACCAATGGTTTGATCGAACCATTACAAGCAATTGGAAACAAAGGAAATGCTGGTTTGGGTTGGGATGATGGCAGAAAGTAGCTTCTAATGAGAGGAGAGATTAACTAAATTGTACTACCTCCAGTTCTAGCGAAATAACTTATAATAATTATTATGTTGGGTTTGACGTCCCATTTTGGCCTCATCATTGGCTGTACATGATGAACAAGTTCCCACATTTGAGAGAAGATATCTACTTCCAAAGCTAGCAAGTTAAAGATCACATATAGTTCTGCTGCTTGGAGGTGGAGGATTCCTGAGATCCAAGTTATATTGAGACCTGCTAGTCGAGATACTCGGATGTCAAGGAGCTGTTTAGGATGCAGTGTCACGATCTGGAGTCACACTGCAACTATGGTAATTGTTATTGTTTTCTACCTTCTACGTGAGATTTATGAAATCAATTCTCATCATTCGACTCATCTCCAACCATAGCAATCTTCTTTCGTTTCTCGATCTTAAAGTATATCCAATCTCGTCTACTTATTATCTTAGGTTGGAACAAGTCAATAGATCCCCTTTTCTATGTCTTCATGTCCCCATGTGGCGATTCAAGGGGTGAAAAAAGGAAAGAAGGGAGCAGGCCCTAATGGAAGGCTTGTGTCGTGGTAGAGCGCTAATTTTGCCCGAGTAGTAAGGATTAATCATCACATGGATAGTCCAATGTGATGTGAATCGTCAGAGGCAAACCAGTCGGCCAACTCCAAGTTTAACATCTGACTTTGCCAGCCATCTTCATTGAGATCCATTCCAGTTTGCAATGAGCTCTTATCAAGCATCTTGACGAGGCTCTTTAGCCATCTCCATCATGGTCATATTTATTTGGTTATCCGGAACACCAGAAACATTTGATCTTCTGTTTCTTTTTTGTTTGGAGTTCTCTATTTGTTAATCTTGACCTGGTCGAGCACGGAATGTGGAACAGGCTAGCGTGGTTACACTTTTGTCCTTTTTACGTATGTAATTGAACTGACCGCTACCGGGCTTACCCATATAAGCCATTTGAATTTGTAATGACAGCACAGTCTTCCTTGACGATTGCTCCAAACAAAATTGATTTGATTATTCTTTCGGCTGCCGGTTGCACATTTTATATGGATGCAGAATCCATCTCTACGGTGGCAGCCGGATTTTGCACATCGTTCAGCTGCTGCTTCCCACAGAATCCGAAGAATTCTCTACGGCTGCAGGTGCATATCCTAATTTTATGCTCAAATGAAAATGTTTGCGAAGTAACAAGTGTGGTTACATCTTAAAATGGTTTTTGTTGCAATGTTAATCCAGTGTAAATGATCCACCACCCAATTTCAGTCTACAGACTTCATTTTTATCAGGAGGTTTGATAGTAATATTTGAACTCTTTGATTTGTTAAGGGATAAATCCGATTAAATATTGAAACTATAAATAAGATATAAGAACCCGAGCTATTATCTTACCAAAGGTTAACTTTTTAAAGAAGAAACGACATGCTTGATTCTAAGCCCCTGTTTGGTAGGGATTAAGATCAATATTTTAATCTAAGAGGGTGTGTGGTAGAGATTAAAATCAGATTAAAATTGAAAATATAGCCGTTATTGTTGACTTTTATTAGACGGGTGAGATTCAATAACGGCCATATTTTCAATTATAATTGGATTTTAAGTCGTAACAAAAATGCTCTAAATCAAAATCAATAATTAATTTTAACCACTCATTTTATGGTATCAACAACTTTTAAACCACATATTTCATCAATTTTTATTTAAATTTATTAAAAATCTTATTTTAATTCCCACCAACCAAGACTTAAGTGTTTTTAAGTACTTATAAGTTGTGGATCCTATGTAATGAGTGGTAGAAGTGTGTAGTGAATTGTGGGATCCATGCAAGAGAGCTGATCAGTGAATTTCTGGGTTAAGCCACTGCTGCATTCTATTTTTTTGTCATTCCATAAAAAACTGAATATACACAATAGTTTGTTCATTAAGGTCTATTTTTCCTTTTTGAAGTGAAAGTTACATACTCATGTCCTTTTTCTATTTGTTCATGATACTCTGAAACTCATTTCCTACAAATGAATTGATCAAGAAGTTCGTCAACTATCAAAACTTTTCATCGATCAGAAAGCCAACGGCTTCCCTTCCCCAAAAAGATTTAAGGGGGACATTGATTTTGAGATTTTCATTATGTTAAGGCTACACTGAAGTCTTTTTGAGTTTGGATCCTAAGTATGAGCTGTTCCTTAAAACATGGGCTACCTAATTTTATTTGGTACTTTGTTTGACCATCTGAAAGCACATTTTCCAAACTAAATTTCAAAGACAAAGCTGCTGTTAGTCAGCAGATTCTTTATTTCCTCTTATTAAGAAGGTCCATCTCTGTTGTAGCTGGAACAGATATGAAAATGGTTCTAGGATTGACTTGGGACAATTTTTCTGATGTATCAAAAGAAAACATGAAAATGTTTCGTCATGAGAAAGTAGAATACTGATTAAAACGAAAGAAATTATAAAATTCGTACGATATGTTGGACAATGTTTTTCAATACTATGTACTAAGTATGTCATGCAGGGACGTGGTCAAACTGCAAATACTTACAAACCTTCATTATAGAAAATGGAGTTGCAGATTCGCGAGGCCTAGCAAGTGAGAAAAAAACAAATGATCCTATAAACCAGTGTCTAAAGTCTAAACTTGATTATTATTTAATTAAGTGTTGATAGAATCCACGTTCTTGGTCAGACAAGTTTTGCATCTTTCAATTACTGAATTGTAAATAATTCTCTAATTCATAAACAAACAAATTTGCATTGGTGACCTAACTGTGATACACCGATTGTTTTTATTTGTTTCTCTCTTTGTCTGACAGCTTCTTGTAGTAGTTGATGTTGCAATATTTTAATGTTAAAACCAAGTTTCCTACACACAAATCCTTTTGAATTAACATGGTTTGGCATTCGTGTAATACAAACTAAGTTTTATTTTCAACAAATTTAAGGTTGATCATGTTAATTTTAATTTATTTATGAAGTTTTATCGCTCTATTGTTTGAAAACAAAAAGGAAAAGGGTGAAACCAAGTGGAAGTCATGATGAAGAGTGATCGAATGAGTTGGGTTAATCTAATCCAAATATTTTAGAGGAGCTTCTCGATGTAAGATTTATTTTGGAAAGCTCATTGTTTTGGTTCATTACTACGTCTACTAAAACTCCAAAAATATAAGATCGTTAATGTACGTACCAAAATAATATCGATAACCAAGAAAAATACGAACTGTGTTATATTTTCAATTTCTCAAATAAAAAATTTACATCAAATATGGAAGATCTAACAAGCTGCATTGGATCTATTGATAGGAAAACTATAAAGATGACCCATTTCACTTCAAAGAATTAAAAAAAGAAAAATGACAAAAAAAAGGACTAGAAATGAGGTTATTCTCTACATTTTTTTTTTTGTCAAATTTTCTTCCTCTTTTCTTATGGACACCTTGAGTTCCTTCCAGGACCTCCATAATAAAAATAATTTCCCCAAACATTATTTTTTCCAGCTTTTATATCATAACAATTTGGATGATCAGCTAATAAATGAAGATTAGAAAGTGGTATCAAACTATTATCCCAATCAACAACTTGCAAATTTCTGAAATAAGATGCTTTGCCAAATCCTTCATCTGCAAAATGGCCACTGCCCATTTGTGTTGATGTGTGAAATCCCATGGATTTAGTGTTCACTATTTCTCCTCCAAATTGTATCATGCTTGCGTGGCTTTGTAAATGACTGAACAAGAATGAAGGCCAGTATCCCACAAGAAGTCCTGAACCAAATTCTAGCCACCAGTGTCCATGCTTGGGGTCCTGTAAAGAACACAGTTGATGAAGGAGCCTAAATTAAGTAAATGTTGGGCGTGTTTTAAAATGTTAATTTGTCTTGTACTACAAATGGATAAGATAAGATTTGAAAATATCGTCTACGATAAATTAAGAGAGAGATAGATTGGGTGGTTGAATGAGTTCTAATATGTAATGATAAATTGGGTGGTTGAATGAGTTCTAATATGTAATGTCGAGCAGTCTTACTTTTTCGGCCTGAGAAACACATTGTTGGAACTGGGTTGGAACGGTAAGTAGCTATGGATTCAAGGGTTCTTGCTACAGCCATATGTGAGGGAAAGATCCAACAGACCAACATTGAAAAGATCATATTCTTACGTAATGGAGATACTCTAATCATAGATGTAAAGAGACCTCGTTCATAAGTGCGATACAATCTCAATAGAACATGTTAGAAGAGGGAGGGTAAACCAAAACTAACATGGTCTGTTGTGGTGGTTAATGATCTAATTGTTTTGGATATATCAGTACATGTAACAAAGACCTGAGAGGGGCAAAAAACATTGATGTAACCAATCTTAAATTAATTGGAAATAAGGCTTAGTTCTTTAGAGTCACGGTGTGAGAATTCCCTTCATCTTTTTATTTAAGTTAGTGACATAGCTCGAGGAAATTACGCAAGTCAATATGGAATCAAGAAATGGTAATGCAAGGTTGGAGCCAAAAGCCTTTTACGGTCAACCAGCCGCTAATACTTACCAAGGAAAGAGAGAGAACTGGATACTTCACACGCCCTTAGGCAAAAAGGAGAATCTTACAATTTTATATTAGAAACAGTGGTCAATCTACTAAAATGTCACTTTCTATGCATTAATTTTGTCCTTGTTGATTAAAGATTTGTTTAACTAATGGAGAAATCTAAGCATTCTGAATCTGAAAGTTGACATTTTTGGATGATGCAACCAGGAAAATTGCCAAAGAAAAATCCAAATTTACCTAATTAGCTGAAAACCTGGTTTTTGATTTTGTCAAATGTTGTTTGGATTGGTTAGCATAGTATAATATATCTAAAACCACCTAAGGCGTACCTTCCAGATCATTATGCCAATATCGAACTGTCTGCTATTGTAAGACGACCTTGGAGAGATTGCTGCGCCAATAGCAATTTTGTTGTTGATTTGGATGAAGCCAGAGCATAATAAGTTGTAGCATCCTGTTGCTTGGTATGCATCTGTCTGTGTTCAGCGACGGATCAGTATTTTGGTTTCCAACCTTGTATATCGTATGAAAACCTCGCATGTGTGTGTGAACACGAAAAGAACATCATGACACTCACCGTCCAATAAGTGAAGAACCTAGGATAATTGTCTCCATATAACTCCGGGCTGACCTGTAAATAGATATTACAGTTTCATATTAATATATATCAATGGTAAATAAACAAAAAAGGGATTTCTGGACTCAAGTACTTCATTTGAAAGGGAAAACCACTTCTCTGCGTATTAAATTAGCAGAGTAAATACACGTACCTGCCAACCGGCTTCAATGGTATTAAGATCATTGCCAAATGTGCCGGAAATAACCCATAGCTGCGAGAGACTGAATTCATATTGGTCTGTTACTTGGGGCGTCCACACATTTATGCTGGCCTTTGCTCCATAATACTGATCTCCATTAACGAAAGCAACTGCGTGCTGAACTCACAAAGATTATCATTGTAGAGAACACTGAGTTAGATATTCATTTATATCAACTAAATAAGAACAATCTATGACTTAAATGCTTGAGAATTTCCTCTTATCGTTTCATACAATCAGTGTCTTGACTCTTGTAGAATGGTAGCTTATTCATTTTTCTACATTCTGATTTTGTCTTGCACAGAACAACAAAATGAGCCGTATCGGATAAATTTAGGTTCGGCTACACAAATATCATTCAGTTTGTTTTGCTGCCAAGAACATGGCAAATGAGACTAGCCTTCTGGATTAATAGTTGCTTCTTTGATAACAAATATCTGGCAAAACAATATGGCAACCCTAAATCATAACACACGAAAAGATTGATCCTCAACTTTGGAACACTAAAAGCAAAGACTATTATTCCTCGTTCCCCTACCCCATTCGCAGTCAATTGGTAGGTAGAGTTGTAAACTTAGAGGGCGCCTGCCCATGTACGATTGGACAGATTCAAATCCTAGTAATCAATACATCTTGCCAATTAAAGAAAATGTAGATGCCTACATTCTCATTGATCTTGATTTTCACATACTAACCTCATGATCACTGCTCATGGTGTCTCGCCGGACCCCTGTTCTGATCCTTCTTCGTCCGAATCCGCGAATTGAATTAGCCCTTAGAACATCTTTCTCCGTTGTTCTCCTGATAGGAATAGTACCTTCAGGACATGTTTGGCCGGAATGTTCTGTCCATAGCTGAAATCCCGTTGAATTCATTGAATCATGTCCCTTAGGTCTCTCTGGCGACTCCTACATTTGTATGAAGAGCTTCATTTTCTTAATAAAAACCAGATAGTCCAAAAAAAAAAAAATACAATACATTCCATTAGAAAATAATACCAATTTTCGTATGTGTATTAAACGGGAGAGCTAAAACTTTAAAAATTGTTCTTTCGATTCCTTCTAATCCGGCACGCAAAATATACCAAGAGGGAAAGAAATATCTTACCAATGGCTTCTGGCCTTTGAGTAGAGGGTGATCAAAAGCTGGTTGAAGATGAGATAGAACACAATCAATCAAATCACCATCTGGGCTCTGTAAAAAAAAAAAAAAAAAAATACTCCATCAAACCTTGTACTCATGAGTACATTAACAAACAGAAAAAGCAGATAAAATGTACCTGAATTGTCTTGACTGCAGGCTTGTTTATCTTCTTGAGATAATTTCTTATTCTATTCAACTTCTGCAGTTCAAGGCGCGGCCGGAGAGTCTGATTGCTGCTACTAGAATCCGACAAGAGAGGATTCGACAAGACAGGAGTACATACGAAAGCAACAAAAATGAAAAGGATTGGGATTGTTGTGTAAGATTTGAAAGAAGAAGAAGAAGAAGCCATTTTTGTTGTTTTTTCTTGATTCAACATGGTTGTATTTGTATGCATTTGTGTTGTCTTGTTGTAATACAATCCCATGTTTCATTCGAAAATTTTGTCCATGTTAACAAAAAAATCCATACAAAATAACATAACCATTCAAAGGAAAAGTTAAAGGAGTTCAGACTTTCACCATTATCAAAACTTTTTTATTGACCCCATTTGACAGATAAAAACAAGAGTTAAGTACGATGATTTTGCACAACTAGTTTCACAAATGTAGCAAAACTCAAAATTCTATTTGTATTATAGATTAGAGTAATTTTATTCTTCCTCACTGAGGTTACAACCCAAGTCTACGTGGTTTTAAATGATAGGTTAAATGAAAGGTCAAATTATATGACTTATTTAATTTCACCTATCATTTAATGTCACATTAACGTCATTTAAACAGAGATTGTAACCTCGGTAAGAATGAATAACATTACTCGATTTGAGTTCTGACTTATAGAAACTTGAGACTGAAGTTATTAAAATAGGAACCATGCTATGTGTACAGACATATTTGTCAGATAGAGTTACAAATTGTCATATAACAACATTTCACTAAAGATCTATCGAAAAAACAATTTTAAAACTTCCGATCAGGGGCTGCCATCTCAACCCGTGTACAGCAAAGTCCTGTGTACACGGGGCTTATTCCTTAAAATATGATCTTAAAAAAGTAGTGGTGTGCTCGGATGGCTTTTACTGTTTTACGGTATGATTCAAACATGTAAAATGGTACTTTAAACCGAACACCGAACAAAAAAAAGAAGTCAAAATTTACTAATAGCATTATTCGTATAACAAACAAAAACTTATGTTTCTCTTCAACGTGTCCTTCCCGTTCATATCATGTGGATTTTTCTTATCGAAGTCTCAACGTGCACAAAATTCGAAATATAGGCGATGGTGAGATCTGGATGCAGAATTTATTTTACATCAGATTGAATCACCTTTGTTTTAAAACTTAATTTTTCTTTTATTCTCTGTTAATAAAAGCCACCAAATGCTAAGATGAAGTTTTTAGGCCTCTACCTAGGTATCGATGACAAGTTTGACATTATTTCCTACCCTTATATTAATAATTAAATGAAGAATAGTAAAAGGACATTATGACGTATCTCCATAGCAACATTATGAGAACAAAGAGAGTACGAGAGCGAAGATAAATTTAGAAAAAAAAAAACATGGAGTTACAATCTCTATTGCCAAAAATAGAACTTAAATTTATTTATTTTTGAAGATAAAATAAATTTAATTGAATATTGACATTTTTACCTCTTTTTTTTTTTTTGAATCAACGTCCCAATCATTATTTATAGGATTGGGATTTCAAAGACAACAATTATTGTCAAGACAAAATTACGATATTAATGAATGGAAGATTTACATTTTATGTCAGAGCTAGATATTAGTTAATGATGGTGTTTCCTCATTACAAGATTTTAAAGATAGCATATGATTTATTGTCCCCACTTTGGACCTGAATTAAATATGAGTAATGTAATTGATTATCAACTGTCAATAAGACAATAATTCATAATAATCATCTGTCTACGTGACATTAGTTCCAGTGTCACATGGACGAATGATAATCAACATACGAATAACATTATTTTTAATTTACACGCCTTCTTGCTTTGGTCATTGCAAATATTGATAGAGTAAAACATTACTCGTAATGAAAGAATGATATTAATATCTGAATTTTCGACGATAGTCAATATTTTATGAAAAACTTCATTGTTAGTCTCAAACTATGTGATTTACACAGTAACATCGTGTATGACCTTTACAAGAAAATAACTTTCTCCTCAACATTTTATTATGTTTGAATAACTAATTTTCAGGGAAACTATAATAAAAGGATGACCGATAATCGATTTCTACTTCCAAGTGTTTTAATCAATAATAATTTTTTATAATTATTCATTAAGTCTCAAATTGCAAGAATTTAACATAGGGCAAGCATTCAATAGGAACAAAAATAAAGAGAGAGCAGCCCTCGGGACACATCTCCAAGTGGTAAAAGGGGAAGGTGGAAAAACTTCAACTTTGCTTGAGGCTGTCGCGTCAAGGGTTCGAATTCTGAAATATGGATTTGACCCTTGGGTAAGTGCAAATGTACAAGCAGCCTTCCACCCTATATTCTTGGAGATATAATCTGCGAGTTACCTCATTCATCAAGACTCATGACAGGGCAGGTAGGAGCCCTCAAGGTTATGATTCAACCTTAAAAATAAAGAAAGAGCAAATTTTACATGGATATTAATAATATATATCCTACTTTTATTCAGCGAACGTGTTTCTCATCGTCATAACAGAATTAAATGATATGACATCCTTTCTCTGTTATTCATAGCATATAATCATAATCAATCCCATCAGTCATTTATTATATCCCTACCCTCACCTCACTCTAGCCCCCCACCAAACAAACAAGATAAAAAAGAAGCCCATAAATTTCAAAATTTACTCATTTCAAACCTTGTAATCCATTTAGCATGTGGTTTAGCACTAAGGGCATGGGCTTTGAAAAACAGAGACCATCTTTATGGGAATGTGGAGCAATGGTGCCTCCCACTTCTTTAGAATAATGCTATGCAGTTCCAGTGGGGTTGCATCTTCAGTCTATGTGGCTGTAAATAATTTATTTAATTTCACCTATCATTTAACTTATTATTTATAGCCACATAGACTGGGGATGCAACCCCACTGGGACTGCATAGCATTATTCTAAAAAATTTAATTTCACATATCATTTAATGTCACATTAACGCCACATAAATTGAGAATGTAATCATAATGGGGATGAATAACATTATTCATTCTCTAATGATGTCCACTTTTCTTAACAACATTAATTTACTCTTCTCTTCTTTTCACAAAAAGCCACTAAAAATTGTTACCCCTCACCCCACCTCTATTCATCTGCGAAAGAGGAATTGGAATTGTCAAGGAATATTGGGCCCATAAGTTGTCACTCTCTCTCATGAGAAGAGTGCTTTTAACTTTTAAGTTCTTCAAGTGGAATCAATCACCTTTTGTAAAGTTGAGAAGAATAGATTCCCACATCCATAAACCCTAGAAAATATTACTTAAATATATGTTTTTATTCAAATTTAATTAAAATTTGTGTTGGTAATAGAAAATTAATGTTATGGAGGGCATGTGTGATCAGTTAAAGTGTGGGATTTTATGATTTTGTTTTTTCTTTCTCCATTACCTTTCTGATAAAGTGAAAAAGGCTGCCAGCAATTATCGATTCTTGATGCTTGAATTTGAATTTGTCCAAGAGAAAATACTAGTTTTTTTTTTTTTTTTTTTTTTTTTTTTTTTTTTTATTTTTTTTATTTTTATTATAACTATAATGTACCTACCATGAAGGTTTTTTTTTTTTTTTTTGTCTAACTTTGAATACTTTAAATTTTAAATAAATTAATCTAACATACCATATCATATGAGATACGTGTATTGAGTTGAAGTCTTATCGCAGTTCAACTATAAAAAATTATCATTAAATAAAAATGAACGAGAATTCAACAATAAGGGTTCATATTAATAGACGAATACCTAAATATTCGGCGATCAATATCAATGGTTACTCATTTTTTATATAAATTATTTTCTAGGAGAAAAAAATATGTAAATAGTTACTCAAAATCCAATTTCAAATTCGATCATAATATATGCAATATGTCCAATTTCCACATGATAATTTTTAAATGTAGCGATTCCATAGAACCAATTAAACACCTCAAAATAGAAAGCTAGACGTCAAATTATTGACAATGTTATAATTACGGGACCAAATCTTCCAATTCAACTAGAAAAATCATGATAAAATTCGTTTAACTTTAATTTGATCTCTTGAGTTTTTACATTTTAGATGGATAACTAAATTAATTTTTATATATTGATGATTGGAGGATGATGGAATGGACAAAATAATTTTCTAATTTAATATTAATTAGATAGTGAATTATACATGTTGCTTTGAATTTCAAGTCTAGCACACATTCTAGGTGGTGATGCTGCAATCAAGGAACGGTCTAAAACACATATTCTTGCACATTGTATTTAGCATTATCGTTGGGAAATGCATGAACGGTATAATTTATTTTGTGATTTATGGATAAGGATTCCATATTTTATTTTCATTTTCATGCAAGTTGGGATTCATGTTCTATTCTCATATTTATATTCTTTGCCTCCACTAGTTTTAAAAAGATACACATATATTCTTTTGATTTTGTATGATTTTTTTTTTTCCTAAGTTGCAACAATTTAATTTTATTCATCAACATCGATCGCAATAATATTTACTTTATAGTTCGCAATATTGTGGTATACCATAAGTCCGTACATAATTTGATTTTTGTTAAAATTTCCATTCGGGTTTTGCTGGTTGTGCATCTTGCCGTATCATTCTTTCGATTACATTTGTTGAAAGAAATATTCAAGAAGGAGGCTTCGCTGATCGACTCTATTAGGTTGGCAAAACATATAAATGTGATTCGAATACAATTCATTAACTATCACTTAGGGTCCGTTTGATAGAAAGATGGAAAATGGGTGGAAAGAAAATGTTTTACAGGGAAAAGATTTTCCTAGAAATTGTTTTGCTGGGAATTGTAATTAATTGTGTTTGATTGATATAATTTTCCATGGAAAATATTGAAAGTTTGGTATCCGTTTGACTTTATTTTTTATGAAAATTGTCCATTAAAGTGATAATGTTTTCTTTGGGAATTTTAATTAATTGTGTTTGATTGGTATAATTTTTCATGGAAAATATTGAAAGTTTGGTGTCCATTTGACTTTATTTTTTATGAAAATTGTTCATTAAAATGATAATGTTTTCTACCATTAGATCTAGAATTTGTTCCAATTACCAAAAAAATAAAAAAATAAAAAAAATAATCATACTGAATATCATTCATTTGACTTTGTTTTACATGAAAATTGTCAATAAAAGTGAATTTTTTTTTACCATTATGTCTATAAATTTTTCTAATCGCAAAGAAAAAAAAAGTTGAAAAGTTGGAAANCACCAAAACATCAAGAATTTATTTTCCTCAAAAATGTGGAAAATTTAGAAAGTTGGAAAATATTTTCCCGGAAAAATTTCACCAATCAAACACTACAAAAGTTGAAAAAGGGAAAATATTTTCCTACTTCCCTAAAAAATCTTATCAATCAAACGGAGCCTTAGTGTTTTGGTTTGTCAATCCATGTACAAAAATAGAGCATGTTTGGTTAGGCTACTAATCAGATTAAAATTGAAAATATGGTCGTTTTTGGGTTCCACTCGTCTAATAAAAGTCAACAATAACGACTGATTTTTAAATTTTAATCCAATTTTAATCTCTACCAAACACCCTCATAATAAGTACTTAACAAGAGGGTTGTTGTGTAGAAACTCTCTTCCCACGCTCCATGTTCAAATCACTTGAAACAAGATGGGGATGTAACAATTATGAGTAAACTACTGGAAATACAAGCATGCGCAAGTATGTATGGAAAAAGTGGGTTCTTTTGCTGGCATAAGTACCCCATCCCACAAGTGCCTGCACCAAAGACCCTACACCTTGTCTTCTACTTTTGAGGACTGAAAAAATAGTGATATACTGATAAATATTTTAATGTATAAACGCGCCGTATAAATATTTAATGGAGTCGTATAATTTATAATTTTGTTTACACGCGTGCACACACGTGTATATGGACATGGTAAGTACAATTTTAATGGAATCACGAACTTATAACTTTGTTAGCACACGATGTGAAACACATATATATAGATGCGCTCAATGAATTTTAACGAAGTTGTGCAACCCATAACTTCGGTCATTATATTTTTGTTCGAGTTTAATCACCCAACTTATATATTTATTTGAATTTGACAATCTTGTACATATTTTTTTTTATCGAATTCACTAAAATTGTGACCTTGCCGATGAAGTTCTTGACTTTATTAATGAAAATTGCGAATTGGCTAATGAAATAGGGCAAATATTTATATAAATGTCATTTGTTTCTATAAAATGCTCGCTCTTTTAAACAAAAAAAGGTGGAATTTGTATTTTCAAAACCCAAAAAAATTGGTTGGAAGCGAGTTCTTTTGATAGGGTTACGAGTTCTGTCAATTAGATTCGTGATGGTTATAGATAGATGGGGTATTTAGTCGTGCTTAAAATTCAATTAAAATTGAAAATATAGTCGTTACTGAGTCCCACTCGTCTAATAAAAGTCAACAATAACGACTAATTTTTCAATTTTAATCTCTACCAAACACGCCCAGAATGTTCAAATAAAACAAAAATATAAGGTATGGGATGAAGATTTATTTAAATGGAATGACCAACATGAAAAAAACACACGAGTTGGTTGAAATTTCACTCACACAAACAAACTACCTTTAATCTTTAAAGAAGAAAAAAGCAGAAAATAATGTTTTCCTTTATAGAAGCTTGGAGTTAAAGGAACTTATGAGATGACTTCTGACGAAGGAAACTTTATGTTGTTCGTTTGAATTTGGAGAAAGAAAGAAACGTGGATTTGAGTGTTTGGTAAAAGGAGTTTCACTTTGAACACACATTACATAGGCTGGTGGAACAAAATTCTTATACACGAAAGATCGATTGCAAATATTGGATGATTTGTAGTATATAATACTTTAAAGTGCGATGCAAAAGGAAAGCAATATTATTCATTTGTAGTAAATGGTACTAAAGGATGAACGAACTCAAATAAAATATGAACAATTCTTCAATTACTTCTTGTTAGTAAATAGGTTTGGGAGAAACTATGAGACATAATTGTCATAAAATTCGTTTGACATGACTTTTAATGGAAACTGATTAAACGTGACTTATCTAGAATAACTTTCGGGTTTCAAACAAAATTTAAGGTAACTTATTCAAAAGTTCTTTTACGGAAAGCAAAAATAAAAGTAAAAGTAAAAGTCATGTCAAACGGATCTATTGTCTGGACTGATAATATACAAATGGAACTTGTAAATATGTATAATTTACACAATATTCTTTGGGATAACCCACGAGAGCTTAGTATTAGGTATCTACACTTGCGTGGGACGGAAAGGTCACTACTACTGGGTGAGAATTATTTAGAACAACTTTAGGCCACAAATGACCCCAAAAATAAAGTGCTAAAAGTCTTGGACGCGTTGTTCTATTGCTTTATTTACCCAAATTCAACATATGCCAAAATGAAGACAAATCATTTCTATTTGAGAATTGAATTAGGATTATAAAGGTGGATTCATGATCTTAGTGCTTTACTCGATTGAAACAATCAATCTCAAAACCTCGAGTCTTAATTGTGCGTTTAGTTAAAGTTAGTTTTAGGGCGTGTTTGAGTCACATTATTTTGGAAGAATGTATTCTGAAATAGTTGATTGATGGAGAATGTGCGGTTGAAAAAGAAAGAAAAGTTATTGATGTGATGTAGAATATTATTTTATTGAAGAATATGTGGTTGAAAATGAGTAGAAGAATGAAAATGAAAAATTTAATTAAAATAAATAAGTGGATATCATTACGTGTGGGTTCGACACTGGGTTCTATATTACTTGTATACGATACCGTCTACTTGCAAGATAATTTGACAACTACTTCGTAACAACCTTTCAATTTCCAAAATAATTAGAAGATGAGATTATAATATCGAGTTAAAAGTGGTTCCATGAAATGGGCTCAAAAAATTTCATTCGTTGTCGTAAATTCTTTGGGCTTTTTTTTTTTCGGGCCGTTTATCTCAATTATCAGGATAGTTTTTGGTACTGTTTCGAAAAAGTCGATACCAGTTATGCTACGCATATTTCAAAATGAAAAAAAATGAAAAAGAAAAATAAAAATAAATCGTTGAATGTGTACTTAAAATAGCTAGTCAAAGATGACGACTTAAATTGGTATAATAATAATCTTATTTTAACTGATTAGAGTCTTCTTAATTAATTAATTTATTTTTATTTTTTGCAAACCCCCGCTTGATTAATCGTCGATTCTCCCTTTTCTACACATCTAATTTCATCACTTAGAAACCAGGTCAAGATTGATCAATTTTATGTTATTCTCGATCGAACTTGTTATCTTGTTTTAACATCAATATACATTTTCGTAAATTTGTTATTTTACGGAACATGCACAAATTGTGCTTAAAGCATGATCAAAATAATTATTACTCAACTAGGATCTAGTTTCTCGACTTGGTCAAATAAAAATAAAAAATTAGAAAATAAATAAAATCCTCTAAAAATCAAGAAAAATAACAGAAAGTGGTTCGTGTGTTCAATCAAGATCGATTATGCAACACTATTTATTTTTAAAAAGATCGAGCATAATAGGAAACGTTAAATCAGACTATGTAGTGCTAATTCTGTCAATTTTCCATTTACCATGTTACAAGGCTAGCCCAACACTATAAATAAGACCATTGATTCCTCCTAGCTAGAGCTAGACATGGGTCGGTACCGTCGGGTCTAAATATAATTATGGAACCGTTCGGGTTCGGTTCGGTTCGATTCTGTACCATAATTAAGTTTTTTAATATTTACAGCAACTTTACATAAATACAATTAATGACATGTTCATTTGTAACTTTTACAAATTAACGTCGCTCAATTTAAAAACATATAAATAAGTTGTCCAATAAGATTAATTCAATGTATACAAATACCAAAAAGTAGATACTACTATTAAAACATCGATGATCTATATCAATAATTCATTTGCTTCAAGCAGCCTACATAAAGAATTGAGTTTATATGGGGTATGCGTCCTGGTCCTGCCGCTTATCAAATGAAATTGGAATGGAAATGGAAATGATAAAGCCCAAATGTTGGGCTAACAAAAAATTAATTTGGTTGGATTTGGTTGGTTTGTTTAATTAATTTGCTAATTTGTTTAGAAAAAATTAAAATAATTGAATTAATTCAATATAAAAAATTTAAAAAATTATTTAGATTCAATTCATATTCGGTACAATCGACCCAAATCCATCGGTTCTCATACAATCCCACCAAATGAAAAGGGTCAGTCAATTATTATACAGTAATTATATTTTTCAGTCTTTGTTGTACTTTCTGCTTTGGATCAACACAAATAGTGATAATAATAATGAATTCCAGTCCATGTTTATATGATGTGATGAAGGTTAAAGAAATATCAGTAAAGCAAGGTACAAGTAATTATATTTTTCTGTCTTTGTTGACTTGAGTTCTTTTGCTATTATTGCTTCAGATGGAATATATTGAAGTGCAATGCAAAAGAATTATATTCATTTCCTGTCAAAATGCAGATATTTGTCATGGGATGATTATTTTATGGCTATTGCATTTCTAACTGTTGAACTATCCAAGGATCCTAACAGGCAGGTAATGTAAGTGCATTCATGTATTTTAGACAGAGGTAACTTGTGTTCACCTTTACGTTGTTTGGCATGCGAGCATGGCTAACCCTTTTCAATTCAATTGAAACAAAAGGAAAAATATAACCTGAAAATGGAATTGTGAATCCTAAGCACAACAAATAGGAGATTCTAGAGTGAAACAAGTATGTCTAATGATTGAGTCTATCGAAGAGATTAGGTTATACATTATTAGGTTTTCGTTCCAACTCATCTCTATTTGTCACAGGGGAGGCACCGAAAGATCTTACTGATGTATGATGTATCTGTTAACAATGTTACACTGATGGAGGTTGCTTCAAGAGTCAGAGAAAGTGGCGAGACAATTGCACTGAAAACTCCCAATATCATGGCTTGAACCCTCCACACATCAGAGAAGAGAAAGTCATAGAAATAGCAAGAATAAGCAGAGACTGGTTGAAGCTGCAGTGATCTCTTCAATACTGTCAGTAACACGGGAGGAGACTAATCCTGCAAAAGAGTACATTGAAAATGGGAAGTCCAAGGCTTCGTTGTCAGATTTGGATAGCTCAGTCTCAGAAAAGATTGAGCTTGATGGAGGAGTACAGGCTTCAGATGTGCAGGCTTCACATGAAGAAGCCCACAGCAGAGTAGGCAAACAGTGGAAACCTCAGTCCCTCGGAATGCCACGAAGTCTACAGGCTAATAGGATGGTGAATAAATTTCATAGCAATGACACTGTTATGTGGGCTGCTGTGCATTCCCCAAGCAAAGTTGAGGGTGCAGTTGAAGCAAGTCAAAAATCTACTCCTGAATTTGCTACTCCAGTGAAGATTGATAAACTGGTTCTGAATAATTCAAAAGGCAAAAGGGCTGAAATGGAGAGATATGTTCCAAAGCCTGTGGCTAAGGACCTGGCACAGCAAGGAAGTATTCAACCAGTGCCATTTTCAGCCAGTCCTGCACCAGAAGAGGCTGCTGGTAAAGCACTACCCGATTCAGCTAGATCTGCAAATCCACCACCTAACATCTCAGCAACTGGAATTGTTGGGTCTGGTGTAGACGTTGAGGAGGGAGATGGCACGCATAACAAGCAAGGAAAAGCACATGGAACATGGCGACAACGGAATTTTACAGAACCATAACAAGCAAGGAAAAGCACATGGAGCATGCATCATGGACCATCTGCTACTTCTAACCCAAGCAAGGACATTTAAAGATCAACAGACCAAAATCAATTCATGAAGCATGAAGTAAATGCATCAAAATCTGAACCAAATACTTCCAGCAAGAACAACACATTAGATAGCAGTAACATGTCCAATGATATTGAATCAGCTGGAGCTGGCAGATCTTTTGCTGTGAAAGATCAGGTAGGAATAGATAGAGGAAAGCGATATCTATCCAAGGGCCATAAAAGCATGGGAAAAAATAATGATCCTGAACAAATAAATATTGTTATTAGTGAATCTGTGGCTACTGATGCGAACCATACAGACAACTATTTCTTCAAAAGAAAAGTCACAGCTCTGGGGAGCGAATATCATCTCATTGGCAGCCCAAGTCTCACACAAATTCAGAAAATAATCAGAACCGAGGCAGAGCTTCCGGAACTGAAATTGTTGACTTGGTAACTGATAGGGCTTCAAAGAGAGATCATTGTCCCCAGTGTAAGGTTCATGTTCCAGCTCAAGATGACAAGAAAAGCTGTGAAGTTGATCGACATCATCCAGATGAGTCTGTCACTGAAAGTAATATGGCTGATGATCCAAATGTAGGGCATCATCAAGGGTCGTTCAGAGAGAGGAAACCTGCTCCAGTGAAAGATGTAGCACATCATCAAGAGTCCAGAGAGAGGAAACCTGCTATGGAGAAAGGACGTCCCTATTCCCTAACACAAGTTCCTGTTGGAGTTGGTGAATCAGCTCCTGCTGTCGCCAATAAAACTGGTGAGCATGACCGTATTTTTTTCATCTGGTTTTAGGAAGAACAGAAACCAGAACAATTGTTCTGGCAGAGGCCATGAATCTCATGGAGATTGGCTTTCAGTTCATGATAACCGGCAACACAATGTACCTGCATCCCATGAAAGGCAGTGGCAGAATGTGCATTATGAATACCTGCCGGATGGGCATTATAAGAACAGCAAAACTGACAGGCTGGTCTGGAGAGAGATCGAATGATGTTGCCCCTAGATACAGAGAGAGGAATCAGAGCCACACAAAGCATGATGGAGGAAATTCTCACAGGCGTCAAGCCCTACCCGGGTAGATTCTTGTCACGACTAAAGGCTGAAATTAAGTGTCCTTTTGTTTGTGAATCTAGTCTTCCAAATATTGATTGTTTGATTAATCAAGCATTCAGGTATTGCCAGCGTAGATTTATGCTATGTTTTAGTTTGAGCACACACTTATGTAATCCGTTGTCTGATATCACACGTGCATTGAGCAAGATTAATATGAATCAGGTTAGGGCACACCATTATGGCAAGATGTGTGTTAATGCCAGAAAATGAGGTGACAATATCTTCATTTTACAATTGCAGTATCTGGTTGCTATTTGTAAGCCGAGCATATTTTCAGCACCTCCAATCATCTCTTTAACCCATCCCCCCACCCAAGCACCAGGTACCCCTTTCTCCATGTATGTATCTCGCTATGTTTCTGTACATGCATTCGTAGCATGAGAGTGCAAACTTCTGTTCCTCACCAATTTATTCTTTCCTAGGCATCTAACCCGAATCATTCGGTCTTATATTTCTTTGTAGCCTAACATCGACTAAATATGCAATATAGGCACTTGGGTCCTATCTCCACAATGCGTAATGGTTCCAACAATCCAAAGGTAGCCCAGGAAGAGTTACCCAAACCCTACTGATGTCTAATGAATGGATACTTAGGGTGTGTTTAGACTTCAATAAATTTTCGACCTATTTGGACTCCATTTTATCCAAAATACGTCTTTTCTCTTTCCTCTTTTTATCTACGCATTCTTCAATAAAATAATATTACACGTAAAAAAATTTTAATCACACATTCTTCAAAAAATTAATATTTCGAAAAACATACATTAAAATGGAGACGAAATTGGCATATATAAAGTTAGTATGATCTTTAGCGCCACTAGTGTTAGCATCAATTGTATCATTGAGCCACATTATTTTGAAAGAATGTATTTTGAAATAGTAGATTTATGGAGAATGTGTGGTTAAAAAATAAAGAAAAATTATTGATGTAATGGAAAATATTATTTTATTGAAGAATGTGTGATTGAAAATCAGTAGAAGAATGAGAATGCAAATTTTAATGTGTACCAAACATGACTTATAAATTTAATTTATAGTGTGTTTAAGCCACGTTATTTTAGAAGAGTGTATTCTGGAATATTAAATTGATGAAGAATGTGTAGTTGAAAGATAAAGAAAAGTTATAGATGTGATGAAAAATATTATTTTATTAAAAAATGTGTGATTGAAAATCAGTAGAAGAATGAGAATGAAAATTTTAGGATCATGCTTCTTGTACATAATAGAATACATAAATGATTACATAATAGCCATTTGGCCACCCCCTATTGGTTGGGTGGCTGTCCACCCAACCAATAGGGGGTGGCCAAATGGCTATTATGTAAAAAATTATGGATTCTATTATGTACAACTAGCATAATCCAAAATTTTTTTTTTTGATACCCAGGTATCCACCTTACAGCGACTAAATCCTGGAGTCTACATCCTGGCCCCTCAAGATGCAGACGGGTAAACCGCAAGTTATGCCCCAAACTGGTCAGTGTTTTTAAGTGCCCCCAACTGATTTGCCAAAGTGTCAAGCAAGTCGACCATTTTTTTTTTTTTTTTTTTTTTTGATACCCAGGTATCCATCTTACAGCGACTAAATCCTGGAGTCTACACCCTAACCCCTCAAGATGCAGACGGATAAACCGCAGGTTATGCCCCAATACTAATGCTAGAGTTATTTCATCCTTCAAGGATGACAACAAAGCAGGTGGCGTCCCCCTATTGGAGCCACTTGCCTCCAATAGGGGGACGCCACTTGACGTTGTAGTCAGCCGACACCCCTTCAATTGGGGAACGTTATTTGGCGTTGTAATCATCCTTATAGTAAAGAATGAAGTACATATAGAATAATCCTAATCCTTTTACACTTAGACTAGCGCTAAATGGCAATATTGAAAGTGGTTTAACCTCCCAGTCTCGAAACAAAATCCCCAGAATATTCCTGATTTGTATGTCATACACCTCCCACCAAACTTGCTCGCTCCTTGAAGGAGCCGCCAACGTTCTTCTCTACCCAATATATACATACACAATCTCCCCACCCACCACTTCTCTCTCACAGCTCTCGTGATCTGAATCTGCGAAAATGCAGAGCACGGTAATTGCATTCTCCCCTACCATTTCTCTCTCCACCAAGCCTCAAAAGTCCACCTCTCTCTACAGATTCAATCCCATTTTTCTCACCCAGTCGAAACAGCTCTGTTTTAAGGATGGTCGGTTGTCGGGCTCAACTTTGGCTCATACTTCTTCGAGTCGTAAAGTGGGTTCAATTATCTGTTCTTTGAGACCCAATGGATGGATTTCGAACCCAGAACCAGGAAATCAGGAGACCGAGTCCGAGGGCGTCATGGCTCGGGCCACATCTGTACCAGAGAGCGCAGGGGCTGCTGAGAGTCCGAAATCTAAGAGTGCTATAGATACTTTGGTGCTGGGATCTCTTTTCGGGCTCTGGTACCTATTTAACATCTACTTCAATATCTACAACAAGCAGGTTCTTGCTTTCTTATCTTTTTGGTCTTTTCTTAATTTACAATGATTTGGTCTAGATAGTTTTAGATGTGTTTCTGCATGTTTATATGGTGAGTACTGGGAACATGATTATTGTTAAATTTGATGATGTTAATCGGTAATTATGGTTAAAGGTAATACCCCTCATCGATTAATGATGAAACAAACATACATATAAGGCTTTGATGGAGAAAAGTAAATCCTGCCTACATTTGAGTGGTTGTGTTGAAGTCCATATTTAATTTATATACATGTGACCATATCTCATAGTGGTTCAACAATAATATTGTGATGCATGGAAGTTTTCTTTTGCCAACTTGAAATTCAAGCTGTAATTTCAGAATCTGATTTCGTTGGGATATGAAGGTATGTTTGATTGTTTTCTTTACCCTGCATATGGATTTGGTTTTTTCATTTATATATTCGATACACTATATTTCGCGCTTATAGAAGTTTCTTAGAAGGAAAGTTATTCCAAAATCTCACTTTGCATAGTGCAGAGATTTTAATTTCAATTATTCTTCTTAAAAGGGAACACTAGTTTTGCACCGAGTCAGAGCTTGGCCTTATGTTATTCAGTTGATTAGATTCTGTTTGCAAATTTGGAACAGAAAACCAAAAGGAATCCTGTGGCAGGATATTGCAGCCCCATTTCTATGAAATAAATGGTGTTCTTTGAATTCATCTTAACTTATACCATACCTGATATCCACTAAGGTAAACACTTCCCTCCAAGCAAAGACTTGCTTGTTGGACAGTCAGGACATGAGAAATTATGCCATGTTTCCCCTAAAAGAAAATAAGTGAAATGCTATTGAAGAGTTGAGTCTTCAGTCATACTTGTGAAAGTTAAGATCAAACCACAGGAAACAATTTTCTTTTCGTTGCTTCTCTGCTCTATGATTCTTGCAGTTCCACCTGCAGCTGTGAGATCAATTCTTAAATTGCTGTTGATTTGGAGGATATGTAGACAGGCACATTGTTAGTTTAGAAATAACATGATGTGAACAATTTGTTGTGCACTAGACTTTGAAAATCATTGCTGTTATAGTTGATGGCCTTGGAATTAACCTATTATGGATATGACATATGAGATCTCAGTTCCATGCTACAAATGTAATTAACTATTTAATAGGGGAAGTTAATGATGGTGCTAATTTGTCACAGGTCCTTAAAGCTTTCCCATACCCAGTGACAGTCACTTTAGTTCAATTTGCTGTTGGGACTGTCCTTGTTATGATCATGTGGACATTCAATCTGTACAAAAGGCCTAAAATCAGTGGTGCACAGGTACTCAATACTATTCAGGAATGATTATGCTATAATATTTTTGTTCAGTTGATGAATCACAAATATGGAACTAATCATCAATTGCCATGGGCAGCTTGTAGCAATCCTTCCATTGGCCTTGGTTCATACCTTGGGCAACCTTTTCACGAACATGAGTCTCGGAAAAGTTGCTGTTTCATTCACTCATACAATTAAAGCTATGGAGCCTTTCTTCTCAGTTGTCCTCTCAGCCATGTTCTTAGGAGAGGTGCTATTCCTATTTTCTAAAGTCAATTCCTTCTATAATTTAAGTTATGTTTTTCATACTCGTTTCTCATGGATTTTCTGAATGCTTATATTATCATGATGTATAATAGTTCTGTCGGTTGAAGCAGCCATAATTTATTACATGTGTTCTTTTTGTTAAAACTGTCTATTTAGAGCTCTTATTATGATATTCTACTGTACTTGGGACACTTCTCTTATGTAATATCTAGAGAATTCCTGATTCTACATTAATTATCATAATCACAGATTCCTAGGCGCTTTATATTGGGAAAACATGACCTTTTTTTTTCATATGAGAAGGGGAGCTTCTATTGAAAAATATAATAAGTACAAAAAGAGGACAAGACAAACTCTTTATGCTAGAGATAAACACAGAAACGAGATCATATTACTCGAGTTTCCCAAAGTATAGAAAGATGGGACGCAATTAAACTCTTGTTCAGAAAACATCCTATACTGATATACAACCCTTTTCCACAGACACTCAGAGTCCATTGCCACCCTGCTAATTTTTTTGCATTTCTTTGTAGTTATAAGAACCGAAAGGATATCAAAACTTGATACTTTTAAATAGCTCCAGCTTTTATGGAAGAACCAAACCCACCATTATACTGAGATGTCATGGAAAAGCTGGTTTGAGGAGTCTCCCAATCAAGTCCCCTTTCCAATAACAACTTACTCTAACATCTTGAGGCCAACTCAGTGCAACAAAAGATGATCAATCAATTCAGATTATGTCATATAATACACCAAAAAGGCAATAAAACGATACAAGGCCTCTTTCTGCTAGATATTCTGTGGTATTTAACTTACCTTCCAAGCAAAAACTTTATGTATGGTGAAAATAGATGATTTCCATATGATTGTAAAAGAAAGAAAAGGAGAATTTGAAAAGGAGAGAGAGAGAGAGAGAGAGAGAGATGATTTGCTAATGAACCTGGAAGAATAAAAACCCCAAACCCATCTTATTCTCCCCATCTACCTATGTTGGAAACCATTGAGCAAAAGAATAATTTTTTCCAAGTTTCGATCACTAAAATTCTCTCACTCCAAATGAAAGGAAAAGAAAAAAAGAAAAAAGAGAAAATCGGGTATGGAAATTGTAAGAACAGAAGGATAATAATTTGTGAAATACACTCCCAAGTCCATACTATTCCAAATCTTGCCCTATGTAATATGTTATGGATCAAATTTGTTTCATAACTTACTTTCAGTTTCTATAGAGGAGTTGAATTCAGGTTGCTACCATGCTAGCACTGATTATACTGATGTATTTGGCTATTTTCTGAGACATTCAACTTTTGTATTACTGTTCTATAATTTCTTTTCCACTTTGTGCAGTTTCCTACAATATGGGTGGTTGCTTCTCTTTTACCAATTGTCGGTGGAGTTGGTTTGGCATCAATGACTGAGGCTTCTTTTAATTGGTGAGATGTGATAACGCATCACTCTCAATAAATGCTTTTGCTTCGATTCTCCTTAACTGTATATACTAAGTTTTTCTCTTTGTTGTTTTGAGAATTGACATGGAATTTTTACTTTGTTTTAAGGGCTGGTTTTTGGAGTGCCATGGCCTCAAATTTGACCAATCAATCTAGAAATGTCCTTAGCAAGAAGTTTATGGTCAAGAAAGAGGTATATATAGTCTCAATTTTATTTTCACCTATCTGAAATGATGCAGTGCTTATCAGGATTGTAGGTCTAATTTACTGTATTGATGAGAATTGCTTGTGGAATATGATTGCAGTAAATATTTTTATCATTGTATATCTGTAGTGACATTCATTTCCAAATTACTTAGAAAAAATGAAATTGAGAGTTTTTTTTCCACCTTTTTTTTCTAGAATTGGTGTATCATCTCCTTTTTTTTTTTCTTTGTAGGAATCTTTGGACAACATCACTCTCTTCTCAATAATCACAATTATGTCCTTCGTCTTGCTGGCTCCTGCTGCTATATTTATGGAAGGAGTTAAGTTTACCCCATCATATCTTCAGAGTGCGGTAAGAATATATCAAGATTTTCCATTTCATGAATTACATCTTTCATATGTCCGGTCATTGTTTCATCTGTCAGAGAATTAAAACAAGATAAATTAATTATCATATTGTTTTTTGCCAGGGGTTGAATATCAGGCAACTTTACACAAGGTCTCTCATTGCTGCTCTGTGTTTCCATGCATATCAGCAGGTAAGCATCTCAGGTTTTTCTTCCATTTTTCGAGTGACTTGCATAATACCACGCGACTCGGAATTTTGAATCACGAACGTCTGCCAAAGTACTCAATCACATACATACAATTTGATAAAGTCAAAGATTAAAGCTAGAAAGTATTATAAAATCTATCTGAAGAGGCTATTATTATGAGATTGCTAACAAGGGTTGTTATACAGGTTTCGTACATGATATTGCAGAGGGTGTCCCCAGTTACCCATTCTGTGGGCAACTGCGTGAAGAGGGTGGTGGTGATTGTGACCTCTGTTCTCTTCTTCCGCACACCAGTTTCACCTATTAACTCCTTGGGTAAAATACTTCACATGTTCTACGAACTTGTAGAGGATTTGAAACGAATCAACCAGTTTCTGCAGTACTAAAATTGACTTTATTTGTGATTTGGTGCAGGCACTGGCATAGCCCTTTCTGGAGTGTTCCTGTATTCAAGAGTGAAGCGTATTAAGCCAAAGACGGCTTGAAGTTCTTATTTCAGACAATTTTGTTGGCTAATCATGTTATTAGATTGAAAAGCACCATCGCAATCTTATTTCTATGTTAGTCTGTCTTCTTGAGATTGGCTCATTCTTTTCTCTGGATATCCAGAGACCAGAATTAGTGCTTTAAATTTGGCTGAGTAACTGTTTTCTTCCCTAGTTGTAATGACAATCTTGTTATAGTTTCCATTCAAAAGATCGGGAAGGGAATAATTACAGTTGTTGGAGTATGACTTTTCATTTGTCTTTAACTTTCAATAAGTAGTCTGCTACTGGCTAAAAAGCCTCGGATGCAATTGACACGTTGTACACTTGAAAAGAATCAATTGTTAAAGTGCCAACTTCTGAAAATGTATCTAAATTTACCACATGAAATCATTTAAGCAATTCAATAGTCAATAACACTATATAAATGTAATTTATTTTACTGTAAGAATATTGACTAATAACCTTTGGGCAATTAAAAGTTCATAGTGGCCCAATTAAGTCATGAATCTAACGCTAACCAACTAATGTCATCTCTCTTTCAAGAATTTAAGTTGGATGCTTACCCACAGGATACAGAGCAATCAATGGAATCATTTCTCAGGGATGTGTTTCAAGCGTTCTCTTCTATTTTATCTTTAATTTGACTCTTCTAGTTTCTCTAAATTTCACATAACGGGTTAAATTGTAATGCGTTAGGATGATGGTGTAAACTTATTTTGAAGATTTAATTTATATGGTCTTATTTTAGATATTAAATTTGTGCTTAGTGTTTGATTACTTGTTATTGTTCCTATTATTTGACCAATTTTAGGATAAGATTGAGACATAGAGGTGAAACTTGTTTAGCTCTCTTAACAAGTAACATAAATTTCAATAATGAATAGACATATATGTTGGGTTTATTAATTTTTCATGTAGGTTTACACATGTAATTAAGTATACAAAAACCAGGTGTTCAAAAATTGATTTTCAAAAATCAGATTGAAAGTTTAATTATTCAAAAATCAGGTAATAATTTTATATTTTAATATTAAAATCCTAACTCGCTTTCTTCCCTCTTTCTTTGTGTCCTCTCTCTCTGTGAGCAGTGAGCGGTGCTACAGTCCGTCGAAAAATTGGGTGAACAGCATTGCCCTCGCCGTTGCTATAGCAGCATCGTCGTTGTTGTGTTGCACCCTCGCAATCGACAATGTGAGCCCTGACAACGGCATCACCTTTTTTTCCTCCTCTACATCTGTTTCTGTTGGTATGGTAGTGGCGGTGGTGCGATGGTTTGGGGATTTTCCACACGGTGGTTGGGTTGTTTCTGTGGGTGTGGGTGTTGGAAGAAATCCCCAATTTTAGTAAGCGGTGGCAGCGGGTTTGGGATTTTTTTGTTGGATCATCATGATGGGTTGTTTCGTGGGTGTGGGTGTTGGAAAAAATCCCCTATTTTAGTAAGCGGTGGTAGCGGGTTTGGGGTTTTTTTGTTGGATCATCATGATGGTGGATCAAGATTTGGTGGCTGTGCTGTGGAGGTGAAGTGGTGGTGGTGGTGGATCGGCTGGTGATGGTGGATCTCTATTTGGTGGCTGTGTTGTGGAGGTAATGTGGTGGTGGTGGATCTAGCGCGACGTAGTAGTGGTAGTGTTTTTCTGCCGTGTGTGATTTGTTTGCAGTGGTGGTGGATCTAGCGCGACGTAGTAGTGGTAGTGTTTTTCTGCCATGTGTGACTTGTTTGCACTGGTGGTGGTGGTAGTTCTGGTGGCGAAGTTGGCAATGGTATTGATTTGTTTAAGGTGGTAGTGGTGGTTCTGACGACGATAGTAGCGATGGTGCTGTTGGAGGTAGTGTTGAGGTAGTGGTTGCAAATGTTGTGCAGGGTGGTGTTTGACGTCGGTACTGTGCGCGGTGGTCGTCTTGGCGATGGTTGTGGGTGAGATGAGATGGGGTGAATGTCTGTGACCAGTTATTTGGTTGATTGTGACCAATAATTGATTAATTTTTGATAAATAAATAATATGTGAGCTAAAAATTGTGATTTTGACTCACAATTTATTAAGTTGTAATTGAGTTCTGATCAATAAAAATTTTGACTTTGTGATCAATGAATAATTTGTGACTTATAAATTTTTTTATTCGTGATCGAGAAATAACATGTGACTTATAAAATTCTTGATTTGTGACCAAAAAATAAGTCGTGACCAATAATTTGATAA
>CAIGRO010166860.1:0-14570 GCA_903798355.1 Fraxinus baroniana | reverse complement strand
TTCAAGATTGGTCTGCTCAAATGAGGCACCATCTTGCGGGGGCGTGTTAAGGGATATAATCCCACATCGAATAAAGATGTAGACACAGACCAATTAATAAAGATTTTGGGATACTCCTTTTAATAAGGTTAACCTTTTAAGATGGACCCCCAAATCTTAATAGTGTATGAGAAGAACTTTCAATTCCTTCTATGTAAAAATTATTTATGTTGGGATATCATTATTCAGGTTAAATGTGTTTGATTGAACTTTACCACTAATAAACAATTTATTAATCATTAGATGTCAAGTCCTCAACAATTAAATGATCTTCTGCCCCTTGGAGTGCCTTGAGTTACATGTTAATTTTTGAGCTTTTTATTATATATATAAAAACGAAAGTGTCAATCTCTTTGGTCAAACAATTTCTTAGTGTGTACCTGATTGAATGAACCACAAGGAAGTTGAACACCTTGGTTTATATTATGTATAATAAGAATATCAAAGATCAACACATACGTCTTGAAGCACTCAAAGAGGATCTATATCTTTTAATTATCGAGGATTTTTCATTGGGTGATTAATGATTGCTCATCAGGATGGTCATATTCATTCAAACACACTTGATCTAAATACTAATGATCCTAATATAAATTTTCTTGAAGCAAATTGAATTGTTTCTCGTACACAAAATGAAGTTAATATAAAACGTTATAATTTTTTCGTATTTGTCAAATTGAAAATTTCTTTTATTCATTTATTTTTAAATTATATTGATGAATGTTTTGTTTGAATCTATAGAGTAGGGAAAGGCACCATTCTAACGTACGCAGAAGATGGATGGATGGATAGAAAATGATAGTGATGAGGAAGATGATACTTGAATTAGATATTGGCGCCGCCTTTGCAGTTTTTTTCTGCGCGTCTTCCACTATTTGGATCATAACTTTTTCGTCCGATGTCCGATTGAGATGATTCAAGATGCTGTAGAAAGCTGATTCAAAGAGCTACAACTTTGCTTCAGACATCATTCTCCAATTCGATCGTTTACTATGCAAAAAGTGAGTCTCAATATGAGACTACGAATCTGGAGCATAACTTTTCGGTTGGAAATTGATTTGTAATCATATTTTGACTTCTTTTTTCATCCAATTGACTCCTAACATTCTTGAATCTTCATTTTGAGGTCCTACACAACTTTTTGAGNGTTTCTCATTTTTCCAAACTTTTGCTTATTTTCTTTAATCTCACCAACCTACATCACAACATCAAAACACACATAAAAACACTCTAAAACTTTCTCAATGGTAACAAAATAATGAATTAAGTGGCATAAATATCATGAGCATGGAGCACTCATTAGATATGAGGAATCATACTTGAATTAGATATGAGGATGATTCCAGCAACGATCCTAGCAGGAGACTCTTAAGCTTTTTTATTGTAATGTTATATAGTTTTTCTTTGAAGAGGACTTATTATGTTCGCATTGCAGAAGGACACTCGACTATTTGCTACTTTATTGATTTGCTTTTGTGTTTGTTCTATTAAGCATTTTCAATATTGTTTTAAGGTTTATTTTAAATTTTTCCAGCTGTGGTGAGGCTTACGCCTCACATTATAAATAAAGGAAAAATGTCTCACTACTCGATTACGCCTTTTGAAATCTTGGGTTGGCTGGCCAGTAGGCCAAACAATTATTATATTTATAGGATTTTGATGACAGTGCCCTACTTTTATTAAAATTTAAAACAAGTGTATTTTATTTTTTGTGATCCATGAAAAAAGGCTAGCTGTTTTAAATAGGAGCGCTCGCCTCTCAAAGTTTGAGGCACCTGACCTGCAAAAGGGCTTTTAAATTAATACCTTGAGGCAATTAATCAGTACCTCACTGCTTTACCAATTTTTCAAACCATGGTGTAGTCGGACACTGGCTCTTAGGAACATTTTTTTGATCTCATCCTACCTTAGTGATGAAGGAGCTCCAATGCATCATTTAAAAAATTGGAATATTGGTTTTGACTGGTGTATTCTCTTGCATAGAGCTTTATCCGCGGTAATCTGGAATTCTATGTTCAGAACTCCTGATAAAAACTGCTAGGGGATCTTCTCTGTCTTTACTTTGTCATGCCTAAATGTTGGTCTTGTTGTTTAGCTTTTGTAAATGGCTAAATGCTTTGCACTTCCTTGGTGCCATGCTACTGTAATTTTGTTGTGTATCCAGAAGAAAAATTCTGAAGGTCTTCCAATAAAGTGTCACAGATGTCAAGTTGATGTAAAACACGTTCTGAAATTATCTGAATTCAGGTTAATTAGATTCTTTCCCCTGGTTGTGAATTGTGGCAGAAGGAGGTGTGGCCAGTGGGGTACCAGGCCCCACTAAAATTTGAGAAAAAAAATTAATGACTACTTTCATTTTTTTTCCCTACCTTTTGTTTAATATTATTATATTTCGTGTTTGAAATATTTTTCCGTACTTAAAATTAGGTCTTCACTGGATCCGAGTCTGGACCCAGTCACTGGTTGTGAACTGGTTATTTATATTACTATACTTTTGCTTTGCGATTTCATTGAGATACGTGATGTCTTTAGGTTCTAATTGCCTTTGGTGTAACTATTGCTCCAAGCACTAAGCTGCATCTGTTTACTTATTCATGAGTATTCTTCATTGACATGGTATTCTATAAGCTTAAGAGTATGAAGTTGCATTGCAGGACTGGGCAGATTTATGGCGGCCTGAACTTGCTGGGAAGATTTCAATGGTTGATTCACCACGAGAGATTGTTGGTGCAGTGTTGAAGTACATGGGAGCATCATATAATACCGTCAACATTGACTTGCAAGTTGTTGGTGGGAAACACGCTGTGCTGCAAAAGCTTGCATTACTTGTTAAACAGGTAAGAGAACCGGAATGCAAAAGTTCCTGAAGTATGAGATACGCCAGATGGTGCTAGTATTTGAAAATTTCTTTATTTTTACCAAGCTGAAAAAAAAAAAGATGCCTTCGTTCCTTCCTTAGGTGACCTAGCAAAAAGTTTACCTTCAAGTTACAAGGTAGCTTAAGAGTGTAAAATAAATGAAATGTAGTCTTGAAAACATTTTGTTAAATTTGAGTATTGTGACATCTTCAGTAAAGTGGGTTAGATAGCAGTGGATAGTATTAAGAAAGAAAAAGAAGCTATAATCTTGTTCAATTTACTATCCAGTAAGTTGTAATACCATATATCAAAGAAGCACTTGATGTCACTTTATCCTTGTACGCTTTTTTAAATGTTTTTGTCAGGCTTTTAGATTCTTCACTTAATTCAAGTTTAGGGCGTGTTTGGTAGAGATTAAAATCGGATTAAAATTGAAAAACTAGCCGTTATTGTTGACTTTTATTAGACGAGTGGACTCAATAACGACCATATTTTCAATTTTAATTGGATTTTAAGCACGACCGAACACCCCCTTAGCTTCTATTCAGTTTGAGTTTTTCTCTGCTGATCTTGTTTTTTAAATTCTAGAATCTAGTTATTATCGAAAAAGTTCATCTACTCGAGTTAGTGATGATCCATTTTAAGTCTCTTTTGATGGCCATTTTCTGGATTGTGTAACTTTTTATGTTTGTTTAACAATTTTCAGAGTTTTGACTAGTGCCATAATAGCTGGTCCTATTTGCAAACTTCCGCCTTTCATCGAACGTTTTATTATTACCTCAGTTTACAACCTTCATTCTCTAAATTGCATCAATTATTTAATGACTTTGTACAGGTTAGACTATTTGATAGTCTGCACTATCTTAAAGCCTTTGGAGTAGGAGATGTATGGGTAGCTGTTGGATGGAGTAGCGATGTTCTTCCAGCCGCTAAAAGGATGTCAAATGTTGCAGTGATTGTTCCAAGGTCTGGCGCTAGCTTATGGGCAGACTTGTGGGTACGTCTTGAATGCCATGCCCTATCATGTTAAATTCTTTTTGTATACTTGATTGAATCATAAGTCTGTCTAAGGTGATGGATGAATGTCTGTCTAAGGTGATGGATGAATATTCTGTCTAATGCTTCCCTTATCTTTGGAAATACTTAAAATTTGTCTTTTCATTCCCAACTTAGTTCCCTGTCATGTCTTTGTGCCGTTGGTAACAAATGGAATGGATATGAACTTGTGTCATATCAGTGAGTTGATGTGCTTGAAATGGTCAAGACCGACCACGTGTGGACTTCTAAGAGTGTTCTAAGTGTCCTTGGGAAATCGATATCTTCCTAAAAAATGAAATGGGTGCACATCTAATCCAAAGTTGATGTATTTCATTTTTCTTCTCTTTTTTCTTCCACCTTTTATGTTTGCTGCCTACTGCATTTATATGTGAGGGCTAGGAATGTATTGTGATTGGCTATACCTAAGAAGTCTACAAGCTTTGTAGCAAGGACACTTCAATTAGGGTAGCGTGTCCGTGTCGGACACGAGTCGATACCGACACTTCTTGGACACTCTACTGTAATCATTTTTCTTTTTATATTAGAATTATTATATATTGTTAATTCAAAATTATTAGCAAATAACAAATAAGTACTCATGTTTAAAAAATTTTAACAAGAAAAATTAATAATAAGTATAAAACTAAATTTATACCATATAAATGCGTGTCGATGACGTGTCGTGTCTATACTTTTTTTTAAAAATCGCTTGTCGACGTATCCGGCACATATCGTGTCAGACACACGTGTCCGTGTCGGTGCATCATAGTCTACAAGTAAATAAGTATTAAAATAAATATTTATTTATTTTATTGATGAAAGATGGAAGTTAATTATTTGACATTAAGGTTAAGAGTCAGTCAATAAAATAAGTAGCCACTTTACTTAAAAAGTAGGAAAAAATTAAAGTTATCCAAATGTGTTTAGGAACAAGGAAGTTACTTTCACTTATTTTAAGACCAAACATTATATAGAATTCATAGATCAAGAAAGAGCTGGCAGTTAGATCTGGGATAATACAAGGCAAGGAGATTATAAGTTCTATAGTATGGTAGTGCAGTCATCCCAGGAAATAAGTAAAACCTCGTGAGGGCAGGTTCATTCCTGTAACTTGTTTATGTTATACATTGCAGGCAGTACCGGCTGCCTCAAGACTTGCTACTGATCAAATTGGGGGACGAGTCAGAGGACCATCTCCACCCTTGTATCAGTGGATAGAGTTCTGTTTACAACCCGAAAGAGCATTGCCTTTCAAGAAAGAAGCAATTGTAGGTGCATCGCCAATTACCCTGGAAGCACCATTTGAAGAGCAGCAGGAGGTTAGCAAGGGTAGACCAAAGCTTGACACAAACCTCGTTGCCAATGTGCCTCCTGCTGAAATTCTTGCCCGGTGTGAACTCTTGGAGCCGTTATCTGATGATGCATTATCTGAGTATCAGTGGCTACTAGATAGTTTACCGAAATCTAATCATAATGCATCGAGCAGGCTACTGCAGCATTTCTCTTCGGTGGCTCCAATCTTTTGGCCCAACATACGGCCAAAGGTTGAATCAATTGGGCAAAAACACTGATTCGCAATTCTGTAAATATATGATATGATAGCCTGTATGAGGATTGATTACTGTCAAGGCATTTCAGACGAGATGAGTCCTCGGAATCACCAAAATGCCTTTGATTCACCAAGTAGAGCTAATGAATTGGAAATCGTCAATCAATCCTTTTGATGAACCAGAGTTGTATGGCAATAGTAACATTACCAGTCTAACTTGAAGCTATGAGTAATTTATTTTTACACTCTCTGTATTCGGTACACGTTTTGGCATTTATTTATTAATATAAAAAATATGAAAATGCCTAGATTAAAAAGGATTCAGGCTTGACTTCTCGCTTTGTTACCTCTGGCACCCGAATTTTTTATAAATGATTTTATTTTATAAATTATCACTTCAAATAGTGTTGACATCCAGTTTGACGATAGTTTGACTATTTCAAAGACGGGACCTGCCAAGGTAATTTGAATTCCAATCATGTTTGGTGTACAATGTTGGATGACAATTTTGTTGACATATCATGTGGCATGTTGTCATTGGACAATTTGAACAACTTATTTTTCTAATCAGTAGTGTTTTGTCAACTTATACTTTGTTAACAATGTTGTCATTCAATATTGTATGAATGGCTTAATCCTTCGAATTTTGCCCTTGATTGACAATTATTTTGAGTAAATAGAGTTATATAGTGATTTTTTAAAGAATATGTAAATAAAAGGTAAGAAAAACTTTGGATTTACGTGTAAAAATATTTTATTTTGTAAATGTATAATTGAAAATGAGTACGATGACTAAATTTTTTTGAAATTATGATTGTGAAAGAGTGGTTTAATAAATTAGGTAGTCTATGGAAATAGTTGTTTTTCGATTAAATCAATTCAAAATAAAAATAAAAATACGATTATGCTATATGTACATCACAATTTATAGATTGATTTACATAATGAGGTAACTGGTGAGATATGATTGAATCAAAATTTTATCAACCAAACAATTTTTCTTTTTGACACCTTATTTATCTGTAAAACTTTCTATAATTCCGTATATATAACTAGCATTATTGCAAAAAATATAGAAGAATCTCGAGACAACAAATCATTACAATATATAAAAGAGCAAAGTTTTTTTATTTTTTTAACTGTTCATCATGACGCAATGCTAACGTCATATATGTGTGATTTTTTATTTATTTTTTTTAAACTGTAATTTTTTGCCCATTTTTTCCCATCTCTACGATTGTTTGGTTGTTGAAGAAAATCTATTTATTTCTTCCGCTGGATTTTCTTTTCAATCCCTAATTTCATTGATCAATCTCATGAAGAAACCTAACGTCGACGAGAATGGCGTTGCCTTTTATGTATTAATAATAATGTCACCGCTTTCACATCTCATTAATATGTAATTATTGCCGAGTAGATATGTTGAGTTTTTTCTTCATTGTCTTTATGGGTCGCTCTGCTTTTTGATAGTATAGTATTCTCTATTTTTGTTTCTGTCTTCATCAGTTGAAGTTCTTCTCACGCATTTTGTGTGAGAATGTGTGCTTTACTTGACTCTTCGAAATTATATGAGTTGCTTTATTTCCATGCAACACCATTGATCCTCATGATTAAAGTACATTGGTAGCTAACATGAACTCATAAAATTCCTTGAATGGTTTTGTTGTTTTGATTTCATTAGATTCAAGTCCTTCACAAAAATGTTGAATGTTGGATAGTTTAGTTTACTTTATTCTTGAATTTTGATTAATTTCTGGAAACTTATCATTAATAAATTGACCACTATATAATAAGAGTGGGTTAGCTCTTTCTTATGTTCTTCAATTTTGGTCATTTATCATATGATAGAACTCTTCAATTTACCTATTTATTAAAAAAAAAAAATGCCGTGCACGCACAAAGATACACCATGTCTCCATTTTTTTTCTTCCTCATCCAAATGTACACTTTTTCCTTTTTCTTTTACCTTGGAACAAAAAGTTCTTTTTTTTTTTTCATTTTTTTTTTCAAAGACCTCTTTACCAAGAGAAGATCATTATGGTTGAGTTTTTTTTGCCTTATGTTGGAATTGTAATGAATGTGAATTGCATTTTTGAAGGATGACTTGGTAAAAATCTGTACTTGCTTCATTTTTTGTCAAGTTCAATTTCATTTTCTGTGGTCTTTAAAGTAAAATGTTGAAGAATTAATGGTTTGAGTTGTGAAGTATTACCACTATTATTGCATCTAAAGGATAGTTTCTTTTCATTTTCGTGTTCTCAAAACAATTTGGCATTATATGATTGGTTTTATTAACAACATGGACTCTAATTGGTTAACCATACTATAAAGCTTCGAACTACAGATGAAGTATTTTTGGATCTTGCATCTTGTTTAGAAATAAATTCAAACTCAAGCGTTTTTTTACAAGTTTTTTGCTACGTGATGTTATATAAGATCGGTTACACAAATTGTTGATATGCAACCGTTATTTGAAGTAACAAATAATGGATATATCGTACATGTAAAGTCTTTTCATTTTTATAGCTATGTTGAGTCGTATTGCTCCCCCCTTCCTCTAGACCTCTCTTCCGTCCCAATTCTTTTTAATACGTTCATTTCAAACCATTTGCTTCTTGCAGTGGCTTCTTGTAAGCAAGATGAGCATGAGTTAGGCCCATTTTCTTCTTGGAATATAACAGAAACATATAAAGGTTTGTTTCCGGTTGTGATACATTGATTTTTGCTCATAATTTCAAGAATCATTCATCTTTTCATCTTTTCTCATTTATTTAGTTATTCATCTTTTTTCTTCGACAAATGTGTTTCCATGTGTTGTCTACAGTCTGCTTGTGGCTGTTTCTACTCTCATCCGCATGAGACCATAAGCTTCAGTTTGATTGTTATGAAATTTATTTGGATTGTGGTTTAGTCGGTTTATCATTTTGTATTACTAGCTAAAGTACATTTGAACTCCTCTATACATAATATTATTCCAATATGAACTATGGAATAATAATATGTATGTAAGAGAGTTTGGCATTGAGGGTTCATGTTTTACTAATTGTGTCTTATACTTGATTGTTTAAGTTTGGCTCAACTGTCTCCTCGCTGCACGGACATTGTGCGCCCGTGTCCACGTCTTGTTCGTGTGGTGTCTGGACACAACGCAGTCACGGATGCATAGTGTCCGGACATGGTGTCTACGTGTCTATACACGTAGATTTTTTTTTTCTTTTTTCCATCTCATATATGGATTCATATACTCTAGGCAAAATGCATGTTTCTGGTGTTCTTCCAATCACAACTGCCAATGTGCTTATTCTGAAAGTTGTTGATTACGAAACTGTTGTTGAATGTGATATATCAGTTGAAAATTCAACTTGGATGGCATCTTGAGTTCCCATATTATCCACCCTATTTCCTCAATCGATGAAAGGTCAAAAAACTAAACACCTTGATAAAGTTTGTCTTTATTCTATTATATATCTATGAAATAATTTGTCATTTTAACAAAAATTCTTTCTAAATTCTAACGGTAATCGTGCAACGCACGATCACTAGTGTATAATATAGAACATAAAGGAGACGTAAGACTTATGTTCAATTTCATTCGAAATATGAACTAGAAATGTCTAAATTCAATCAAAACTAGACAATTTTACTTTTTTTCATGATACTAAACTAGAATTTAATAGATTTTCTTTCTATTTTTTTCCTAAACAATAAAGAACATGGTTTTTTAAAGTCCATTTAGAAAATTAATGAGATTAATCAACTCAATAGTGTTCCATAAAAGGAAAGTGACTGCCTGAGACGAATCAAAACCAGCCACATAAGCACAAACAAGCTCATATGCATGGAGAGCTTTGCAAAATGGAGACCCCTTGGTGTACTGGGGTCGTATACGCTCGATGCCCCGTGATCCACCTACAAGGGGCACCAGCTCGGCGCCCTTGTATACAGGCAGGGGCCTTACTCTTGCAAAATGCCTTTGGTACGCCATCAAACCATGTCATTAGTGTAAAATAACACGTTGATGTGTCGAACCATAAGTTATTGCAATTATCTAAACTGTTTATGTCCCATTTTTTGCTCAAAATTGTACTTTGAAATAGTATTTTGATAGAAAATATATGGTTAAAAAATAAAAAATAAAAATTTGAACTTGTGTATAATATTATTTTATTGAAAAATGTGATTGAAAATAGTAAAGAAAAAAAATATATTTTAAAAATAATGGGGGAACAAACAAGGGCCAAGTAAATTACTAATTGCTACGTTATCCTAGTTGCATGTATGTTACAACACAATCACAACTCACAAGGCTATGCTACTCGAACAGGGCCGTATAGTTTTATTCCAACTCACGTGCACTTCAAAATGGAGTTCGTGATCTATAGAGATCAAACAGTAGAAAAAGATCATTCTAAAATATTTACATAATTCATAAGCTTCTATTTGGTAGTCATCGACAAGAGAAATTTGGGAAAAATGATCTTGTTTTTCTTGAAGATCGGAGGAGAGCTATGACTTGATGATGCTGGCATTTTCGGCAACACTTAATAAATGTTACATAATTGATACAAATGCGACATTAGAACACCTTAAAATAACTTCAGAACGCCTGGTCGCAATTAAGCTAAAATAAAATTTCAATAATGATTTCAAAAAACTATTACAAATTAGAGAGACAAAAACTTTGGAATAATTATATTGTCATTACATTTTTTTCTATTCTACCATTTTTAAATTGCACTGAATATTCTGGCATTTGCTTATCGTCGCACTTATATCCCAACTTTTCATTCAAATTCTTAATATTCCATTAATCAACACATCTTGTATCTAATACAAATTCCATCTAAAAAGTCTAGTAGATTGCAAAAAGATTTATTTGTCATTGTATTTTAAATGAGCAAAAATAAAAATTGCCCCTCATCTTAAAGCATGCAAAGAACATATTCAATAGATTTTATAAAGATGCTCTTAAATATTGAAATTAGACTTCAATAGGTTTTTCATTTAGATAATCAAACCCACACCCTAAAGATTTAGTAATTGAAAGATAATAGAAAACAATGAATTATAGTTGGAAAAAGTAAAATTAAAGTGTATGAAAGTACTCTCTTGAAGGTGTTCCAACTTTTAATAGAATACTTGGGAAGAAAATCACAATCGGGACCAAATATAATATTATCGGGAGATTGAAGATATGAATGTGACCATTAGGGATGCAGCCTTATCGAGCATTAAAATATTTTCATTGTATTGTCTCGCTTAGATATTCATTTATTATTTTATACAAGGCTAATTTGTTGAAATATGATTTGAATAGAAAAATATGAAAATATCATAAAATAAATAATAATTTCGGAACAAGTTTGGAGAATTGAATTGTGCTACGTAAACATGTTCAAAGACAGATTCATCAAAAGTAAAAAGGAAAAGTGTCCATGGTTGAACAATTTAAAAAAAAAAATTGAAAAAAATAAAAATAAAATCCAAACAGGTACTGTGTACATTTTTTCCTTATATGTTTAATTATCTTTATTATGGAGAATTCGGATGGGACCATGTTTTCAGGAACGATGCGGTGTGAGGGAAATGTTTGCCGTACCTAAATTTGAAAGGTTATATGGGAAGAGTCCATTATAGCCCCAAATTCCCCAATTGCCCTACCATTTCTCAAACCCTAACTGGTCTCACCACTCACGTACGCCTGTAAATCCCTTCTAAACTCAATTAATCTCCGTTAGTTCTCAAATCAGTTAAAGTTATATTATTTTTCTACACTATGTAAATTTTCTCTTTTTTGATTTTAATGAATATAATTGTGTTTTTTTATCAGTTCTCAAATCAATTAAAGTTCATTGTTATTTATTTATTTATTTATTATCATAATCTTTTTCTTTTAAAGTTGCATAGTTAGTTATAATCATGTTCTAATTTTTTGCTTTGCTACTATTTATGTGGGAAAATCTTCTTTCTAAAGTACACGTTCTAGGTAGAAGTTAAAGTCTTCTTCTTCTTTTTATTTTTTTGAGTTTGAGATGGATTTGTTACTTCTTTCTTTCAATTAATCAAAAGATTGATAAGAGGAACATTATATGTACTTGAATTACTAATTCTTTTTGTTGCCATAATATCACGAGCTGTTGTATTTAAAGGTTATCAAGCCCATGAGTTTCTGCATCTACAAAATATTATTAACGACCCTTTTTCTCTTGAAGATGCATTTGGGACACAATTGGTGAATCTTACTGGGGAAATTCAAGTGGTAGATTATTTTGGTGAAAACCAATAATATGGCAAGATGTTTCTGTGTGTTTTTTAAACATCTTGATCAAACCACTTTCTATTCACACATTTGTTGGACTCACAAGTACTAACACACCTTCGTCACTCAGTTACTAAAAACCCTGTTTATAAACACCTTGCCAAACATACGACAAATTTTGGAAAATCTCGATTTCATGGAGGAGAATATGCACATGCAGCTAGTAGATGAGTGCAGTGTTGAAGTGCCACTTTTTGTTATGATGAAGGAAAAGATAAAACCCAAGTATTATGTGATGATGAGTCTGTTCAAACTTCAAAGAGATGGTGGTGGTGCAGTTTCCTGGGAGTTCAAGGTAGACACTGTGATGATGTTTGCAAAGAACCATCAGAGACTTTGAGTATTGAAGAACATCATTCAGGTTAGCTTTGTATCTATCAACACATAGTAATATACTATTGGTTATTGTTCTAAAATCTCGGTTATCCGATTCCATTTTTGTTATTTTAATACTATTCCTGAACATATTCTTTACTGCCATTTTTGCTGCATTCTTAACAGTACATACATTGAAAGAACTGGAGTATAAATTGTAAACCAGGATAGAATGTTCTTTCTAGAATATAGTAAGCAATCATGGGTCTATTATCACTCTTACTGATCTGAGCATTGCCATGTTGATAGGAGAGGAGATCATTAAGAAGAGTGCATGTACTTTTCATAACAAAATCATATGAGCCTAAACATAGTTTTCTTAACTATTTTGCTTGCTGATATTATTGTCCGTTTATGGTTAGCCATTTTACTTTCACTGTTTCACCAAGCAAAGTTTCTATGGAATAGAAACCGAGAAATGTCGTGGTTTATGATTATAATTGATGCCTTTTCCCTTGTACTTGATGTGGACCTATAACCTATGCACTTTTTTTTCGGGAATAGTTGCTTAACTTCAGTGTTATATTCGTTTCTTAATTTACATATGTGAGGTGACGTTTTAGATTGATAATCTTTTAGAGAGAACCTGTATAAGATGCTGTTGCTATCGTTAATCTGGTTGCAATAACTCGGTGTTGTTCAGGATATTCTGTGGAGGTTTTACATCAGTGCATGCTGCATCCATTAGTGATTGTATGATTTGAAGTCTGGCAGGGAACTCAATGATGAGCCTAATCTGGATGAGTACAAAGAAACCGGTAAGGAAAAAAGTAATCTTGCTTATTTCTTAGATCTTATGCAGTTTAAGCATTTATTTCTTTCAAATAAGCCCTTATCCCTTTTAAATTTCCTTTTCAATAATAGTAAAAAATAAAATCATAAGTTACTGAGACAACGATTTTTTATAGGCTAGTCTCCGCAAGACTTAGGTTGTCTAATCAATTGATTGTATTCCATTGAAATTTTACGTACTCAAAGTTTGTATACAATTATTACTCGATAACAACATTACCATAAATAATGAAAACCCATAAATCAAACATAACCATTTATCGGCATTGCAATTATGGATTAACATTGATCCGCTATTATATGATTGGGACCTTGAGCCAATTTTTGTTCGGTAAAATATTTGGTAACAAATTTGTTGCTTATATAATGGGTAATCATAAGATGACGACCAAGACAATATTTTTTTTTTTTTTTTAACCGTGGATGTCCGAACTAGCTTGCGCGCACCTCTACTAATTCCACGGGGCCCTGAAGTTTACAGTCGGCACTCACCTCAGTGCCCTGAGGGGACTCGAACTGGTGACTATTGGAGAGCAAATCCAAGGTCTGACCAATTGAGCAGTCCCTCAGGGTTGACAACCAAGACAATTAATGGGATGATTGCATAAGCTATAAAATTTACTTATAGAAGTTGATAGTAAATAAGTAAGTTCAAAGGTAAATGAGTTATTTCATTTGCCAAAGTTGGGAATGATTAAGTTACTTATTGACGATTAACCCCTACTTTAGTAACTTTTTTACTCGTAGATAGGAAAAAATAACTTATTCAAGTATATTACAAGTAAAAATTATGAGTTAGGCTGACTTATCTATATCCTAAGCCAAATTATACTTCTTCAAGGATATGACATCTAAGATAAAGGTTTTTGTAGGGCTAAAAGTAGGGGTGGCCATCAGATCCAAACTATTTTGTTTAAAATTGATTTTGTTTTGGTTTTAAAAACCGAGAACTGATTCTTTTAGGGTTGGTGCACACCAACCACTCTGAATCAAAATTACAAATCAGGAGAGCCTCACAAGTCACAAATGAACAAATCACACAAAATTCCCTAATTTTATTCCCTTCGCAGCCAGCCATCACCATCTAAGCTCACTACCGCCACCATCGGTCTCCTCTCCATTTCCTTCAGGTTTATAGAAGGTATGCAACACGCCACCAGGGGCGGAGCCCCATGAGGCCACTGAAATTTGGGCCACCCCTTTTAAAATTTACCTATGCCAGTTCCTACCCAGCCCAATGCTTGAATTATTGGAAAAAAAAATTGGAATCTTCTAAAATGGGCCAACTAAACCTAATTACCCAAATAATCCCCCATGATTACCCAATTATCTCCCAGTCCCTTTAACCCTAAATCAAACAGGAAGAAGGACTTGGTGCCCTTCTGAAAACCTATTCCCTCATCTGAGTCCCAACAGCTGGTTCTTCAACATCCTGCTGGGACTCCAACCAGCAAATCAAGACGGCATACTGACTCCCCGACTTCACTCCCTCCAACTCCAAAATCCAAGCTATTAAGTTAATAGTTAGGACTTGGGTAAATAAATTCTTTAATCCCTCTCTCTCTCCCCCTCTCTCTCCCCCCCCCCCCCCTCTCTCTCT